>CABHPH010142589.1:0-19664 GCA_902168325.1 Peromyscus nudipes
TGTGAGACACTCCATAGTCTATGTGAGACTCTCCATAGTCTATGTGAGAAGGCTGTGAGGAGAAAAACAAGAACAAAAATGGCAGATAAAATCACCAAGAGAGTTGGATGTGGTGGCACATGCCTTGAATTCCAGGACTCAGAAGGCAGAAGCAGGAGGCTCTCTGTGAGTTCAAGGCCAGCCTGATCTAGATAGTGAGTCCTAGGAGCCGAGACTATAGAGAGAGACCTTGTCTCAAAAAACCAAAAGCAAACAAACAAAAAAAGCACCAGAGTGCCAGTTCTGGAGCTGGGAGGACAGCTCAGCAGGTGACATCCTGTGACAAGTGTGAGGAGCAGAGCTCAGGACCCCAGCATACACAGAAGTGCCAGGTAGGAGTAGCAACCTGCCTGTAGCCAGCATCTGGGAAGCAGAGCCAGGAGAGCCCTGGAGCAAGCCGGTGCCTACACAAGCTGAATCAGGTTGTTATGACCTCTAGTGAGAGGCCCTGCCTCAACGACAAAGATGGAGAGCCAGAGAGGAAGACACCCAATATCCATTTCCATGGACTCACACACCCATGTGTGCCCACACACATTTAAAAATTGCATACACATGTGAACACCACACATACACACATATACACAGAAAGGGCACAGTCTCATTATAAAAAGAAATGACCAGTCTAGCCATGATTAAGAAATTGGCATCTTAGCCGGGCAGTGGTGGCACATGTCTTTAATTCCAGAGGCAGAGGCAGATAGATCTCTTGAGTTCAAGGTCAATCTAGTCTACAGAGCTAGTTCCAGAACAGCCAGGACTGTAACACAGAGAAACCCTGTCTCAGAAAAAAGAAAGAAAAATAAATTGACATCTTATACCATATATACCTACCTAGAAATAACACCTAGTACTTACTAAACACATATACTTTTTAATAATTTGTATTTAAAAAATAAATTTACATTTGAGCACAGCCTCGAAGGAGGCAAGGGAATTAGTCATGAAGATTTCTAAGAGAAGACTGCTTAATACATTAAAGGAGTTTAAAAGGAGTTAAATGTTTTAACAGCAAAAGGAGAAAAACATCAGCCAAAAAAAAAAAAAAATCAGATTCTCAGAGGAAGTCAAAACAGTTTGTTTTTGTGGCAGCGCCGTGTTCTTTCAAGTTCTCAGCGCACCGTGAGCGTGGGTATGAGAGCAACATGGAATCAGAAGGGTAATTACGACGCCCCTAATCTTTTCACCCTCTAGAATGAAAGCCGACGCTCCTTTTTCATTAGCAAAGGCTCCCATCTGCCTTGCTGCGCCACCCACAAAGAATCAGACCACGTGCGTGACAATGCTAAAAGGGAAAATTAAAATTTCAGTAGTAAATAGCAATTCAAAAATAGGTTTCTTCAAAGAGAATTTGCTTGTGAATGGAAGCACGCTCCAAGTAGACCTGGAACTCCGGCTCACTTGGATTTGCAGAGCTTCCCCTCTGTAAACACGGGGAAAATGAAGTTTTGTTTCTCTGCCCTTGATCGGTGAGGGCAGAGAGCAGGCTGCGACTGTTTCCTCTCAGTCCGCACTGTGTGAAGCCCAGCCTTACGACTTGGGCAAAGAGCCCTCGAAGCCCAGTTTTCTCCAGTGACAAAGGATCCTTCTTTTTCATCTTGTCAGACATAATCACCTGCAGATAAAGTCATTTGCTCTTTTGCCTTGGGTGGGGTGATTTCTTTTTGCCCGGCGACTAACATTTCCTAGGGCAGGCTAGGATTAATCAGCCAGTTTCTGAGATGTTTCAGGACAACCTGGACAGGGCATTAGAAACAATGATATCGACCACCCACCTCAGAACAAAACACCTCCCTCTGGACGATGAGGGGTGAGGGGACCACGTGTAGATCACCTTAGAAACCAGTTTGGGCCTTGGGAGAGGATGCAGTGGGTAAGAGTGCTTGCTGTGCAAGTGTAAGAACCTGAGTTCGACCCCCAGCACCCGCATAAAAGCTGGGTGCTACACTGCATGCATATAACCCAAGTACTGGTGAGCGTAGGTGCAGGGGGAGGGGTGATGGAACAGGAGGATCCCTGGGGCTTGCCTGCCAGCCAGACTAGCTAAAATTAGCAAGCCTAGAGGTTCAGTGAGTGAGCCTGCCTCAAAATATAAGGTGAAGGCCAGGCAGTGGTGCAGCACACCTTTAATCCCAGCACCCAGAAGGCAAAGGCGGGCAGATCTCTGTGAGTTCAAGGCCAGCCTGGTCTACAGAGCGAGTTCCAGGACAGTCAGGACTGTTACACAGAGAAACCCTGTCTCGAAAAACCAAAAATAAATACGTAAATAAGATGGAGAGCAGTCGAGGAGACACCCAGTCGAGGAGACACATGTGCTTAAACTTGACCGTGCATGCACATATGAGCAGTTTGGCGAGTTTCGCTAAATACCTACATTTGGATTCTTCAGACTCAGAAGACTCTTTCATGTAACCTAATCAGAAGTGGTTGATGCCAGTGTCTTCCAGAAATAGTTGTTTGCCTCTTCCCCGTGAGCCCAAACTGTTCTTTGTGAGTACAACTCATTATCTTCTCCCAGGCATCCCTCGGGTTTCCTAAACACTTACCTGCCAAACTGTAGCCCACTCTTTCTTTGAGTTCTGGTGACTGTGGGCCTTGAGTGCCAGTTATCATCCACTCAGGAACTTCAGGTGTCCCAAAACACCATGTTCTTTCCACCTGGGTGGCATTTCAATTGGCCACTTCTACATAGTCGAGTTCAATCAGCCTGTGCAAAAAGAAGGAAGAAGAGGAGGAGGAAGAGAAGAAGGAGGAAGAAGAGGAAAAGGAGGAGGGAAAGGAGGAGGAGGAGAAGAAAGCTACTTGCCCTTCTTCTGTGTCTGGAAATTCAAGAGCCCAAGGCAGAGGTAGTCCCTAGTGACACACAGGAGCTGTAGGCTGGAACCTGCTAAGACTTTCAGACAGGCTGGCCAGGGCACTAGAACAAATGTCAAGGGATATTTGCTGCAAAGAGGCTCCAAAAATAATGTAAAATTGTTCTGTCCTTTTAAAAATGGAAAATGCCTTGGCAGGGTGATGTATTGTTTGCCTGGCTGCATTTTCTCTCTGTCTCCGTCAAGGCTTGAAAAGTGCTGGTTGCTCTGCCTCCTCAAGCAGAGCTCGGTGTAACTGGACCACATCTAATGCCTGTGCTATGCAAATGAAGATTGAGACTCTTGTCTCCTTTGATATGTGTGACTAAATGCTCAGAGGGGATATCTTCCGCTCGATCCTCTGGTGGGTAGAGGTTCTTTAAAAATACCTGTTGGCGCTCCCTCTTCCTACTGACAATAGATGTGACTCTTGTGCTGAGGGGGCTGGGAAGGCTGTGATGAATGTCTCTCCCTGGGAAGAACGCTCTTTCTGTGTTTGCCACAATGGGCAAAGTTCTGGAGGGAATTAAAGAGCGTGAAAGGCACGTTAGCAGTGGGTATCTGCAGTGAGCCACACAGGTTGCCTGGAAGGCTCCAGAGTGTACATTCCTAGGGCAGAGCTGGCCATGCAGGTGAGTTAGGGCTGGGATTCCCAGTAAGGCTCCCTTCTAGCTCTTTCCGGCACCCAGTAGTGGACAGAGTTGGGGGAAGCTAGGGGTGGGAGTAGCTGAGTGGAAGAGGCTAGCCCCTGCACACGCTGACCTATTCAGTCTTACCCCTCGCTCTCCCTGCCAAGAGGCAGAATGATCCAAACAGTGCTGGGAGAATCTGAGCACTTCTCTGTATTGAGGAAGTCTGTGGACGCACACATGCAGGAAATCAATAGCTCTGAGCGCCATCAGAGCTTCGAGCCTCCAAATTGGCTGTGCTGGGTGCTGGGAGCCACACTCATAATGAAAGGAAGCATGCTGACGGTCCCAGTCTTGACTCCCCCTCCAGTACCCCTATTTAACAAGGCACTCTGCAAGGAAGACTCTGCTTAAAAGCAGGAAAAACAATCTATAAATTCTGTTTCATGCCATTAATTAATTTTTAATGTCTCTCCCATCTCCTCTTTTTCTAGTGAATATTTGTACATCTCACTCAGAGAGGACATGAGGGTACAGCTCAGTTTGAAAGTGGGACATGAGACAATACCTCCATGATGTGAGACTTTTCCTGGGGAGACACAACACAAACGTCAATTCACCCCAGATAGGGGACCAAAGGCAGAACAAATGAGGATTCTACGGAAGGCCAACCTGCACAGGAGTATGGGTGGGGGAGGGGTTACTTACAGGAGCACAGATGACTCAGAGGCAGCGGCATCACCCACCCCAGAACAGGACAACTTAGAGGCAGCTCGGCTGGTCTGGTTGGAGAAGCTGCCCCAGTACCTCCTCTTCTCTTCTCACAGCCCTTGTTTAGCCCCGGGGGAGGGACCTTCTGAATCTGTTAAGCTCGCCTGGTAAGTCTCTTGAGCCTCCTCCTTCCTCCCTTCCGAAAGGAATATTTCAATTCTGAGGAAGTTGCTCCACAACACTGTCTGATAGAAGGATGGCTGTCACCACTGTGTGCTTGGACTGATCCAGGACATGATAGTGTGCAAGAATGATTGAATGAATGCACGCAGGACATGAGTGCCCAGTCCAGCAATATGCAAAGGACTCAGTGTGCTGTGGGAGCGGGAAATCCATGTAGAAGGTCGCCATCTAAGGTCACCCTTAGATGGATATATCTGTTTGCTCTGGCTGCCATCCAGAACACACAGACTGAGTGCCTCAACAGAAATTTGTTCCCACTTCCTGAAGACTGGGAATCAAAGATTGGTGTATCAGCACATATGTTTTCTTCTGAGCCCTCCCCATCTCCAAAGATTTGTTTATTTTATTTTACATGTATGAGTGTTTTGCCTGTGTATATATATGTGCACCACATGCATGCATGCCTGGTGCTCATGGAGATCAGAAGAAGGTGTCAGATCCCCTAGAACTGGAGTTACAGATGGTTGTGAGCCAACATTTGGGCACTGAGAATCGAACCAAGGTCCTCTCTAAGAGCAACAAGTACTCTTAACCACTCAGCCATCCCCCCAGCCCTGCAGTCTCTCTTTTGGGCTGGCAAGTGGCTGCCTGTTAGCTATGCCCATTTAGGTAACCTACCTCTGTATACATTCATGTACCTCTTCTCTCCTTATAGGGACACAGATGAGATGGAAAAGGACCCAACCTAAAGGTTTCATTTAACCTCAACGTTTTTTTTCCTTTCAAAACCCGGCGTCCAAATACAATCCATCCTGAGACTCTGGAGGTTAGGATGAACCTCAAGGCGTGTGTTTCAGCCTGTAACAGATTAGATTGCTCTCCCACTAACTTCAGTAGTGTGCCAGTTTGGGAGAGAAAACAATTTTGGTGCCATTTCCTGCCACATGAGGGAAGCCTGCGTTTTCCAGGTCTTTCCTCACGCACTGGCCAAATGAAGAATGCCTATGTCCTTCCATGTAACCCTGCCACAAGCAGCTTCTTCTCCCCCTCTTCTCTCCTCCTCTTTCTCCCCCTACCATATCTTGGATAATTTCATACATTAACGCAATGTAACTTGATCATATCCATTTCCAACCCAGTCCTCCCACTCCTCCCATAATCCCTAACATGTCTCCTTCCTGCCTTCTTTTTCTGTCTCCTCAGAGGCAAACAATTGTCAGGCATCTGATCTGTAAGGGTTAATAATCCCTGCTCTGCTGTCTTCCCAGCATCCCTGGGATACCCCACAGGTGGTATGCCCATGCTTCCTAAAAGGCTTTATTCAGCCAGATCCCGCACATCCTTATCCAGGGTCTAGCCAGATAAGTGCAGTCCTCACCCCGCATCAAAGAAACTTCTCTTTGCTGTAGACGGAGACCATTACAGAAAACCACAACCAATCAAAATGCGGGGGCGCGGAGCCTAGTCCCCGTGGGTGCATCTAAAACCCAGCTCCGGAAGCTAAGACTCAGGGATCATTGTGGAAGAGAGAGCAGAAAGATTGTGAGAACCAGAGGACCAGGGAGTTGTCCAAAGTTACACCCATGATGTCTCATCAATATGGCTGCCTAACTTTGACCTGAACAAAGACACCAACAGATATGCAATACAGACGGGAAATCTCCTGAGGCCTGGACTCTAAACAAAGAACTACAGGCAATTACGGAGTGCTGAGTGAGGGAGAAACAGTCTTCCCCAGAGAAGAGACCACCAAATAGTTATCCAATACCAAACTGTCAGCCCTAAAAATATATACATACAAGTAACATTATATAGACGGAGCAGGTTGTATTTTGGCATTTAGGATTATATATTTATATATATATTCACGCGCGCGCACGCGCGCGCGCGCGCACACACACACACACACACACACACACACACACATTTAATGAAAAAGGGGCCATGAATTTGAAAGAGAAAGGGAGAAAGTGTTGGCACAATGGGATTGTTTGGAGAGAGGGAGTAAACAAAATGAAAATGGTGTAGTTACATTATCCCAAAACTTTTCCTTTTTCTTTTAAATGGGTATTTCTGTCGACAGGGGCCAAGTCTCAGGGTAAGCGAGGCACACTTGCCTAAAGCACCTGTTTTTAAAAATGATTTTATATTATGATCAACACAAACACGTTAGGAAGCAGAGTGGGAGGTTGACATAACATGCAAACATCTGGAGGCTCTCCAGCCCCCCTGTCCTTGCTGTAGTCTATGTACCTCTGCCATCCCAAGCACTCGGGCAGGCTGTACACACAGAAGATGTATGAGGCTGCTCTCACTGACTGACGGCGAACAATTGCCAAGACATACGGCAACATGAAAAAACACAGGTGCAAAAGAACTAGATGCAACTATTTTTTTTTCTTTTTTTAAGCAGAGCGAAGTCAGGATGTTAGCTCACACCTGTAATCCCAGTTCTCAGGAAGCTGAGGCAAGAGGATTGAGAGGCCCAGGCCAGCCTGGGCTACATAGTCAGATCTTGTCTCAAAACATCAAGAAAAGAAAAGTAAGGGAGGCTTATAAATGCCTCTGGATTAAAATCCTGGGAGCCCAGAGACAGGAATAAGAGAGAGGCCTCTTGCTAAACACCTCCCCCCACACACCCCCAAACACACACACACACACACACACACACGATATTCTCTTTTAGTGTACATGTAATTACCTCTTTCTTTTTTAGTATATCATTTTAAAAAGCAGTAGTCCTGTTTTTAAAATTAATTATCATTATTCAAAGGATGGTTTTCTTCTGAAGAAAAATGAAAGATAAGAAAAACACAAACTATTAGCTGATATTAAGTATTTTGGGCAATCATGCACAGTAATTGAGCGATCCTGAAACTGAAAGTTTAATTTTCCTTTATGTTCAGCATCTGAAAATTGTTTCTCTGATATTTCTACCTGTGTGCAAAGGAATAAAAGCATCAGGCAACACAACCTGTGAGATTTTCCCTACAAGCAACATTTAACTGTAAGATTTTAGCTCCAAGACAAAGGGGGAGGTGGAGATCAGGTACTGGAGAGACCACTCAGTGGTTAAGAGCACTGGCTGCTCACCCAAAGAAAGCAGGTTTGGTGCCCAGCACCAAGTGGCTTGCAACCCTCTGTAACTCCAGTTCCAAGGTATCTGATGCCCCTTTCTGGCCTCCACAGGCATTGTATGAACATGGCACACATAAACAAATGCAGGAAAACACATACGAAGAATCTGTACAAACACAAATAAGAATCTGATAAAAAAAATCTTTTTTAAAGCTTTCCCAAAAAGTGGAATCATTAATTTCTTTTTTAGTTTTTTTTTTCTTTTTTAACTTTATATATATATATGAGTATTTTGCTTTGGTGAATGCCTGTGTACCATTGTTCATGCCCGGTGCCCATGGAAGCCAGAAGAGGGCATCGTATCTCCCAGAACTAGAGTTACAAAAATGGTTGTGAGCCACCATGTGGGTGCTGGAAATCAAACCTGGGTCCTCTGGAAGAACGGCCAGTGCTCTTAACCCCTGAGCCATCTCAGCCCCAATCACTAATTAGTAAAGTGTGGTAATCCCAGGCATCAAGAGGCTGAGTCAGATTCCAGAAGAGTTGAGTACGGTGGCGCATGCCCTCAATTCCAGCACTTGAGAGGCAGAGGCAGGAAGATCCATGTGAGTACAAGGCCAGTCTGCTCTATACAGTGAGTTTCAGAACGGCCAGGGTTACATAGTAAGGCCCTATCTCAGAAAATGAAAAGTTGAAAATCAGCGTGGGCTACAGAATGAGTTTCCAGGTGGACCATAGGAACGTGAGACCCTATCTCAAAACAAACAAAAACCACAAGGGCTGGTGAGCTGACTCAGCAGCTAAAATAAGCCTAATACACAAGTCCTCAGAACCCATGGTGGAAGGAGAGAACCAGCTTCTGAGAGCTGTCCTCTGGTCCCAGAACACCCACCATGTCATGCATGCACTATACACACACAACAAATAAACGCAAAAGGAAAACTAAAACTCAGTTGAGGACTGGTGTGGGCTCTAGCCTACCAGTTACTCTGATGATGCTGTTCCTGTGGGGTCCCAAGGGCAGCTGTCATACTGCAGAGAGGTGGAGAGTGACCAAGGGCAGCTGTCATACTGCAGAGAGGTGAAGAGTGACCAAGGGCAGCTGTCATACTGCAGAGAGGTGAAGAATGACCAAGGGCAGTGGTCATTGCAGTGAGGCAGAAAATGACCAAGGGCAGCTGTCACACTGCAGTGAGGTGAAGAATGACCAAGGGCAGCTGTCACTGCAGAGAGGTGAAGAATGACCAAGGGCAGCTGTCACTGCAGAGAGGTGAAGAATGGCCAAGGGCAGCTGTCACTGCAGTGAGGTGAAGAATGGCCAAGGGCAGCTGTCACTGCAGAGAGGTGGAGAATGACCAAGAGCAGCTGTCACTGCAGTGAGGTGAAGAATGACCAAGGGCACTCACTATATGCACACTAGCAGGGAGTCACATCCAAGCTTGTTCTCATCCGTGTTCAGCTGGTTATGCACACACGTTTCTTTGCCTTGGCAAGTGTCCTGCGGCCAATGACAACAGGGTTTCTAATGGTTATATTGTTATACAGAAAAGCTCTCCCTCTCTCACGAAGTTCCGGGGCGGGAGGAGACAAAACCAAGTGTTGTTGTTTTCTAAAAGCTATGGTCAAATACAAGACTGGCTTTTCCAGTGTCTGTGGGCCTGTTATTTTGGTGTGGTGTGGCTTAATGTCCACTAATAATCACTAATATCCATAGTGATTCTTTGTAATGAGAATGTGGGGGGGAGCCTGCTAAAAGCTGGTCTACCTGACAGTTTGCCATGCAGGGAAGCCTGGCTTTGAGTGTTTGTGAGGAAGAGTAACAACCCAGTTGTATGCTTACTGGGACACTTTGGAACTCACCAATGCACATTCAGGACTCCATCCCCGAGGCTGCTGGCTCATCCATCCAGTGTGGCAGTCAGGCCACTTGTGACTTGAATGAAACCAGTAACAGTCCTGAATACCCCATGAGTAGCAAGTGCTGAGTCAGATCTGATGAAATAAATTGTGTTTTCTCAGAGGCCCAAGGACACAGGTCACCTGCTGTTTCCCACCATCCAGAGCTAGAAACCTGTTTGTCCCAGGGAACAGTGTCAAAGGCAGGGAGAGTGTTCCTGCCTTCCTACAGAGACCCCTTTCTCCAGGGTGAGACTAGCTTCCAGTTTCCCTGACAGGCCTGGGAAGAAGAAGCGAATGCCTCCATCAGCCCTCTGGCTCTCATCAGGGGATATGAGTCTGCTCCTGGTACAAGCAGGAAGTGGAACTTGAATATAATGAGCAGAACCTGCCCATCCTGAGAGGCAATGTTGTGGCTTACACTCCCATGATAAGCGCTGCCCCCCACCAGCCACAGATCTTGTGGGCACCAAGGCTAGAGGTAGAACTGTGGGAGGCCAGCCAGGCACCCACTCCGCAGTCACACACACCTTGGAAGGAATGGTTCTTCACAGCCTGCACCCTGGACTCCCGCCTGCCTCCCCCCAAGCCAGGCTTCTCTGGGGACACAATTAGAGGCTATGGAGGGGTTACTTAACAAGATCTGGGGTCCGCCTGCCAGGTTCATGACAACAGGCTGAAGCCACTATCGAGCCTCATTTGCCAAACGATCGCACAGTCAGCAGGAAACGGTACAAGAGGGAAAAGGAAATCAGAGGTGGAAGGCGAGGGAGCTTGTTTCCAAACTCCTACTCGGCCGTCAGTACTGTGGGATCAGCAGAAAGCCCTCAACTTCCATCCTGACTGTGCCATAGGGGAGCAGCTGGCAAAAGGCGCTTCACCAACAACCAGGCCTGCCGCTGCCAATGTCAGACAGTAACAGAGTGGGTGGGTCAGGTGTGGCAGCACAGGCCTGGAGACCCAGCTACTTCAGCAGCAGAGGCAGGAAGAGTACAAGTTTGAGGCCAGCCTGGGAAATAGAGAAAGACCATTTTCAGAGCAAATGAATAACTTAAGTTAAAAATGTGTATCACACAGACCACAGCACCTCCTGTGTTGTCATGACAATCAAAGACTGTCTATGCTTGTTAGGTTGTCGAGACTCAAGCCAGAGTCACCTGGGAAGAGGGAACCTCAGTTGAGAGAATGCCTCCCTCAGACTGGCCTGTGGAAAAACGTTTTCCTGATTACTGATTGATTGGGGCAAAGCTCACTGCAGATGGTGTCACCCCTAGGCAGGTGATCCTGGGTTATATCAGAAAGCAAACTGAGCAAGCCACGGAGAGCAAGCCAATAAGCAGTATTCCTCCACGGCTTCTGCTTTAGTTCCCGCCTTGGGCTTCCGCCTTGGCTTCCTACAATCTGTAAACTAAAATAAATGAGTTCTTCTCCAAGTTGCCTTGATCATGCTGTTTATCAGCAACAAACACACACTAGGACAATGCCTGAGAAAGATCTTTTGAACTTGGCAGGTACCCTAGAAATGGACAGCACACAATTGTCACTGATTCTTCATCCTTTGCGGGATTTGCACCAAGCTCCATTTTCCCCAGACATTCACTTTCACTTTTATTTTAAAAATTATTTTAAACTACATTTGCATGTGTATTCAAGTATACAAGCATGCCATGTCACGTGTGCGGAGGGAAGTCAGAGGACAACCTGCAGAATTTGGTTCTCTTTCCATCCTGTGGATCCCAAGGATTGAACTCAGGCCATCAGGCTTGGCAGCAAGCCCCTTTACCCAGTGAGCCATCTCACCAGCCCCATTTTTATTTCCAAATTGCAATGCCCTGAAATACAAATCTAAATACAACTTGTTTGAAGTTGTATGAATTACAGAAGCAAGCTTTGGTGATTTATAAAGGAAGTTTTCAGTTTTCTTTTCTGTTTGCCTATATAGATTTTTTCAAACAGGATCTTAATTTGTAGTTCAGGCAAGCCTTGAACTCATGATCCCCTGCCTCAGATCCTCCTGCCTCAGCCTCCCAAGTCCTGGGATTATAAGAGTGCTCTGCCAGGCCAGCACCACACCAGCTAGCCACTTCTTGTCTGTGTTCACAGAGCCCATTTATTTCCCCAACTCAGCCAACATAGAACTAGATTAGACTGCTTTTGTTCTACGTTCTGAAAGTAAAGAGGGAAATGCAAATTTGGTTCATTCCCTTTTGGTAAAGGAGAAATCACACATTAAAAACAAAACAAAACAAAACAAAACAAAACAAAACAAAACAAAACACCGGAGTTGGCCTGAGGTCCCAGCCACCCATGAATGCTCAATGAAAATTATTTCCAGATCTATAAATCAGTGGTTCTCAACCTTCCTAATGCTGTGACCCTTTAATACAGTTCCTCATGTTATGGTGATCCCCAACCATAAAATTATTTTGTTGCTACTTTACAACCGTAATTTTGCTACTGATATGAATTGTAATGTAAATATCTGTGTTTTCCAATGGTCTTAGACAACCTCTGTGAAAGGGTTGTTCAACTCCCCAGAGTTCTAGACCCACAGACTGAGAACCACTGCTCTAAATGTTCATCTGCATTCATTCAGCTGCTCCCTTCCCAGTACTTCACCAACCTCCCCAAATCCTTTCAGGATTTTCTGGGCCTAAGGCTCAGCAAAGGGACTTCAAGTCCTCCTCCAGAGGAGCACAAAGGGCAGCCAAGCCACAAGGATGCTCTAGAGTCAGGTCTGTACAGGGCTGGGAAGATGGCTCAGTCAATGCAGGGCTTGCTTTACAAGCTCAGGGACCTGAGTCCAGTCCTCAAAACCCATTTTCTTTTCTTTTTTTTTTTTTTTTTTTTTTTTTTTGATTTTCAGTTTTCTGAGACAAGGTTTCTCTATACAACAGTCCTGGCTGTCCTGGAACTTTCTCTGCTGTGGAATAATCCTCTTGTACACTGTAAAGATTTGTTGCCTGAATTGGTTTAATAAGATGCTGATTGACCAGTAGCCAGGCAGGAAGTATAGGTAGGGTGACCAAACTAAAGATGATGGGAAGAAGGGAGGAGTCAGGAGACATCAGTCAGCAGCCCAGGAAGCAAAACATGCTAGAGGACAGATAAAGCCATGTGGCAATACATAGAAGAATAGAATGTGTTTTTAAGTTGTAAGAGCTAGTTAGTACCAAGCCTGAGCTATAGGCCAAGCATTTATAATTAACATAAGCCTCTGTGTAGTAATTTGGGAAGTGACTGCTGGGTATTTGAGAACAGGCAGTTGGGACAGGAAACGTCCATTTACATTGCCCTGTAGACCAGGCTGCCTTCAAATTCAGAGATCCGCCTGCCTCTGCCTCCCGAGTGCTGGGATTAAAGGCATGCACCACAACTGCACAGCTCAAACCCATTTTTAACAAAGCCAGGTAGAGAACTGGGGAAACAGCTCAGCAGGTAAGAGCACTTACTACTCTTCCAGAGGACCTGGGTTCACTTCCCATCACCCATACAGTGGCTCACAAGCACCTATAACTCCAGTTCCAGGGTATCCGACATCCTCTTCCAGACTCTGTGTACCAGGCACACATGTGGTGCATCTACACACATGCAAAGTTCTTGTACATATCAAATAAAAAAATTAAAAAGGCAGGTGATGTGCTTGTAATACCAACACGGGAAGGGCAGATTCCTGGGGCACTGGCCAGCCGGACCAGCCTAATAGATGAGCCCCGGGTGCCTGAGGTCGTGTCTCTAAGAATAAAAAGGTAGGAGCCAGCACTCAGGAGTTAGAGGCAGACAGATCTCTGTGAGTTTGAGGCCAGCCTGGTCTACAGAGCAAGATCCAGGACAGCCAGGGCTACACAGAGAAACCCTGTCTTGAAAAAAAAAAAAGAATAAAAAGGTGGATGGCACCGGAGGAGTGACACCCACAGCGGTCCTCTGATCTCCACATGGGCGGACTCCACAAGGGGAGAGCTGATCTAGACTGCTTGAAGGCTAGAGAGGCAATAGGCCTACAGCACATGTGTTGTTTCCCATCAGCTGTCTCCCTCTTTATGCATTCATCAATACATAAATATGTGCATTGGACACCAGCCCAGGCACTGTTCTTGGCTCCAAGCAGGTGGGGACAAAGGAGACAGGTCCCCTCATGATGGGTGCTCACACTCTAGAAGGAAGATAGCTTCCTATGTGCTACACGTTCTCGACTTGACACAGGAGGGAGAGGGGCTAGCAGGGGCCTTGCGGGGCCTAGGGTGTGGCTGGGTGCTTCACCTGAGCCGTGGGACTCTGAGAAGAGCAGACCAGGCATGGTGAGGAGGCTGGATGATGGTGGCCTGAGGAGAATGAGTTCAATCTGGGAAACCAATGCTCAACCTCGTGACAGGAAGTCAGAACTCAAGAAGACTTGCTGGCTCCCATGTGAGCTTGGGTTTTACAATAAATGGTGGAGAAGCCCATTGGGTACAGTTCTCAGTGGTGGGGAGTCTGAATTACGACAGCCAGAGTTCTGTTTCCCTTTTATTATTTTTTATTACATTTTACTTATGGAGTGAATATGCCACAGAGGACAACTTTGGAGAGTCAGCTCTCTCCTTCTACTATGTGGGTCCTAGGATTCGAACTCATATCCTCAGGCTTGGCAGCAAGCTCCTTTACTTACTGAACTATCTTGCCTCCAGGGTTGTTTCTTAATGTTTTCCAACAATTTACTGAATTGCATTTCACCCATTCTGCCAAGAGTTAGGCATAAGACAGTGGCCAGGGATTTGGTACTTCCCTAGTCTGGGAAGTCAGGATGCTTCCTCCCAGCTTAGCAGCAGTATAAGTCTGTGACCTCAAATTGCTGAAATGGTCGTAGAGTTACCCAAGCTTCCCCCGGTGTTCCGTTCCAATTGGATTATTACAGCTCATTTCTCTGCAGAACGGCCCAAACCCCTCCCTAGACTCCCAGCCACAAAGGGGAAATTAACAGTAACATAAAAAGTTAAGAAGGTGAGAGAATGTTATCACTCTTGTCAACAATAAAATCTGCTGCTGATCTTCAATGGGGAAGACAGGAGCATCTATTATTTATAGAATACAGATTGTTAAATATTAAATGCTTGAGCTTGGGATAGTGTAAGGGTAAAACCAGGGGTGAGAGCTTGTCAGAATCATAAAGACATACCTCTTTGCAAGGGTGAAGTGCACCCACATTTATTACCAGTTTTACTGCACTGTAAATTAAGGGGGGAAACCTGTGATGTGTCAGTTTCAAGCTCTAAGTGATAGACATTATCATCAGGAAGGCATCTGTCTGTACTTAGCTCCACTTTCCAAATAGCTGCAGTACCCTCACCTGGAACCATTAACCATTTCAGCCAAGGCAGGTGATAAAAGGGGATGTCCCATGCTTATTTACATCTGAGGGAATGGCGGCCAGGGAAGGGTTTTATGCGCTGGCCATGTTTCCTGCAGTTGCTTACGCTTGTCCAAAGGCTCATGCTGACAGAGAAAGGTAAAAATATTTTTTAAAATCAAGAAAATCACCAGTTGGGAGATAGAGCACATGTTCCCAACTGAGGCCGGAGGATCATCTGAGCCCTGGGATTTAAGAACAGCTTGCATAAATAAAGACTCCAGAGTAGTAAAGAAAAGGGGCTGGAGTGATACCAAAGCCCTTAGGAGCACTGGCTGCCCTTCCAGGTGTCCCAGGTTCGATTCCAAGCACCTGTGTGGCAGCTCACCACCATCTGTAACTCCATTTCCAGAGGATCAAATGACCTCCTCTGGCCTCATTGGCTACCAGACACAGAAATGGCATGCAGACAAACATGCAGGCAAACACATCTATACAGATAAAATAAAATGAATTAAAACACTTTCTAAAGGAAAAGGAAAGGGGAGAAAAGGAAAAGAGAGCCTTGGGAGACGGCTCCGTTACTGAAGTGTTTGCCATACACATGAGAATCAGAGTTCAATCCCTGAGAGCCCATGTCAAAATGCCAGGCACAGTGGCGAATATCTGTAATCCCAGCAAGTCGGTGAGTTCGGGGAGCTGCTGGCTCAGTAACAGACTAAGGTGAGACGCCGTCAGCCTCTAGCTTCATATGCAATTTGTACATGCACCTGTCCACACACACACACACACACACACACACACACAATCTCAGAAATTTACATGTTTATGTGATCTTTGTCAGTTTACCCTAATCATTGTTTGTTTGAGACAGGGTCTGTATGTAGCCCTGGCTGTCCAGGAACTCGCTCTGTAGACCAGGCTGACCTTGAACTCACAGAGATCCACCTGCCTCTGTCTCCTAAGCACTGAGATTAAAGACATGTACCACCATATCTAGCACTTTTTAAATTGGTGTGTGTGTGTGTGTGTGTTTCTCTGTGTAGTACTAGCTGTCTCAGAACTCACTCTGTAGTACAGGCTGGCCTTGAATTCACAGAATCCACCTGCCTCTGCCTCCCAAGTGCTGGGACTAAAGGCATGCACCACCACCACCACCACCACCACCACCACCACCACCACCGCCGCCCGACCAGCAGTTTTTAATTTTTAAAGTACATTTTTTGAGTTTCTCTGAGTTGCCCAGACTGATACTGGACTCAATATGGAGTATAGGCAAGTCTCAAAATTGAAGCAATCTTCCTGCCTCAGTCTCCTGAATGTTAGGTGTAATCACTACATGAAGCTCTTCCCTGATTTCTTTCTGACTTGATTTTTTTTTTAAGACAAGCACTCATTAGCCTAGGTTGGCCTTGAATTCACAACAATCCTCCTCAGCCTCCCCTAAATGCTGGGATTACAGGTGTGAGCCAGTATCTACCCTAATAGATACCTAATGCCCAGGTCTACCTTAATTTCTTTCTGACCTGACTTCTTTGTTTGGGGTGAGGAGTTGGGAGTTGGGGATGGGTTGAGTCAGGTTCTTCTATAAGCCCAGGCTGGCCTCAGACTCACTATGTAGATGGGGATGTCCTTGAACTTCTGATCCTCCTGCTTCCACTTCCCAAGTGCTGGGATTATAGAACCGAATTCTCAAGGCAAAGTTACAAACCATGAACCACCACTGGTTTCATCACATGAAGTAAGATGTCGTGAGACCCGGCAGCACTGGGCATCCCCTCGGGCTGCTCTCAAAGACTCACAGGCACAACAGCTTCCTCTCTTGATTTACTGCTCACAAGAAAACGATTTTTCCCTCTTACAAAGAAGATTTGCACATCCAATCTGTTTTCCTTTTTTAAAAATGTGTTGAATTAAGCCAAAATATTTCCAATGAGGCACCTGATTGAAATACAAATTATACCCACTAGGGTAGCAGCCTCCTGTTTAATAAGTGCTCAGTGGGGATTATGCACTAAATTATCTCCCTTAAATAGTTGCTGATAGACTTATCAATATTTGGATTAATTTTAATATTAAGGAAGTAAATTTTTAACATTTCCATTTTAGGTAGGAAAGAAAAACTACAACTTAATTGTATAGCAGCCTTAACCTTGACTCTTCCTTTTTCTGATTGAACTCTATACAATGATATTAAATTCAAAAATTAATCTAGCCTGCAGAATGGATAATTAGTCAAAACCAGAGAAAAGTCACAAGAAATTAACAATGAAATCAATTCCTTGATTTTATGTCACACCTTTTTCTCTAGGGCATTTTCAGGCACACTTTCAATATGAGCTCATTGCCTTTTGAATTCTGTTAAAATTATATTCTAGAAAGATCTGAACTACTCCTTTAAGAGTTGGGAAGAACTGAAGTAAAATAAGTTCCATAACAATGGGAAAGAAGCCCAGAAAAAGAAATGATCTGAAAAGAAAGCTAGGAAAGAGGGAAATGCCAAAGAGGAGTCAAGATGACCGGCCCTGGGAGAGCTAGAGAGCTTCAGGGAATGCTTCCAAATGAAGCTGAAGGTGTGTGAGCAACTGTCCAGTGTGGAACAGCAAGGCCGAGTGCTCTGGAAATACCCCTGGTGGAGGGGGCGGGGGGAGCATGTGGTAGAATAGCTGGAGCAAAGGAGAGCTTGGAAAAGAATTAAGAAGGGTTAAGGGGTAAGGCTTACCTAACAGAAAGGAAAGGCACTGGGGATGCAGTTCAGGTGCTACGAGCTCACCTAGCATGTGCAAGGCCCCGAGTCTGATTTGTAGAACCAATAATAATAATGATGATGACGATGATGATAATAGTAATAATGATAGTTAGAAATGACTGATGGAATAATTCAAAAGCATAAATATCGAGCACTAATAGAGAGGGTACTAAGAAGATGGCTTCATCAGTAAAGTCTAGTGTGAGAACACTAATTCGGATTCCCAGACACCATCGGCATGGTCTGCAGGCCCAGCACAGGGGGATGATGGGGAAGAGACAGGCAGACCCTGGCAGCTTGCTGGCCAGTCTAGCCAGAATGGAGACCTCTGGGTTCAGTGAAAGACCCCGTCTCAGAAAAGGAGGTGAGGATATGAGCAACTGAGGAAAACACAATTTAACTTCTGGCCTCCACACAGACACACAAAAAGAGAGGTGGGTGGGAGGGACAGACAGGAAGACAGAGAGACAGAGAGACACACACATAACACACAGTAGAGGAATCAGATGTAAAGAGAAAAGTGGAAAACTAAAGGCTATGCAGGGGAAACAGAAAATTCTGAGTGGGCCCATGACAAGCAAGGAGGCTGAATTAGCATGTGAGGCCCTGGGTTTGACTGAAAAAAAAAAAACCGAGATCAAATTATTCATCAGCCTCTTCATCCTATGATCAACACACACACACACACACACACACACACACACACACACACACACACACTTTACTGAATTCAATGAGGTCTACCAAACATTTTTTAAAAAAATATAGCAACACCCCTCATGAGCCTTTCTGAACTAAAGCAAGAAGAACTATGTCCCGACTCAATGTATGAGGCCAATATTTATGGTTCCCAAACCAGACAAAAGCTCACAAAATTACACACTAATATCCTCAACAAAATCCTAACATATGGAATCAGATCCATATAAAAAGGATTATGTGACCAAGTGGGATTTATCCCAGGAATGCAGTGTTGGTTTAATATATGAAAATCAATCAGTGTTATATACCATATTAATTGAATAAAATATAACACTATACAGCCATCTCAACCACTACAGAAAAGGCATTTGTAAAATCCAACACCCATCAATATGAGCCCCACCCCTCAAACAGGGGCAGAAGAGAGCAACTCAGATGCTGTGTATGAAAAACCCCCATGGAACCTCAAGCTCCATAATGACAAATTGGATGCCTCCCCTCTAAAACCAGGAGTAACTCAAAAACATTGTTCACCTGGATCTTGTGCCTTAGGTTCCAGCCAGGACAGTCAAGTAAGCAAAAAGGCACCTAGATTTTTGAAATAGTAAAGCTACCTCTCTTCACAGATCTTTTGTGGGTGTGTGTGGTACTGGAGTTCAAACTCAGGCCCTTGTGCACGCCAGCATTGTACTTCTGAGCTACCCACTCCAGCCCTCTACTTATTTTTAAGGGTTTACTTTTTATTTTATGCATATGAGTGTTTTGTCTATGTGAATATAGGTACACGGACATGTCTGCAGCGCCTATGGAGGCCAGAAGAGGGCAGTAGATTCCCTGGAACTGGAGTTATAGATGCTTGTGAGCATCAGGTGGGTGCTGGGAATCTAACCGAGGTCCTCTGGAATAGCCAAATTCTTAACCCAGGATTCTTAACCTCTTAGCCATCCCTCCATCCCCACCCCTATTTTTAGGATATATTTTTATTTTTCATTTATGTATGTGTCTGTCTATGTGTGCTGGTGCTCAAGATGGCCAGAAGAGGTCACTGGATCCCTGGAACTGGAGTTACAGAAGCTTGTGAGCCACCTGACAATGGTGCTGGGGATTGAACCAGGTTCTCTGCATGAACAGTGCACAGTCTTAACCACTCAGGCATCTCTCCAGCCCCTCCCCCACCTGCCAGCCCTTTTAGGTTTTTATTTGTTCATTTAACTTTTTACTGTGTGTGTGTGTGTGTGTTTGTGTCTGTGTGTGTGTGTTGCACACCAGATGTTGTGCATGTGAGAGTCAGAGGACAAACTTGTAGAGCCAGCTGTTTTCCATCCACCACTCTCTGGGTTCCCGGGACAGAACTCAAGTCATCAGGCTCTTAAGTGCTAGGATTTCGGGCATGTTCTGCCTGTCTAGCTATGTAAAGGTCCTAAGGAACACATGCATGCTCACACAACCATTAGGAATAATAAACACCCCAAGAAAGCTTCTGGATGGAAAATCAGTAC
>CABHPH010142589.1:19674-33050 GCA_902168325.1 Peromyscus nudipes
AAAAAAAAAAAATTCTTCTATTAATCAATAATGAGGCCAGGAAGTGGTGACACACACCTTTAATCCCAGCACTCAGGAGGCAGAGGCAGGCAGATCTCTGTGAGTTCGAGGTCAGCCTGGTCTTCAGAGCAAGTTTCAGGACAGGTTCCAAAGCTACACAGAAAAACCCTGTCTCGAAAAACTAAAAAAATTTAAAAAAAAAAATCAATAATGAACTCTCCACCTCTCTGGACATTCCCCTGGGAACACAGAGGTTCCAAGCTCACTGCCCATGCAGGAGGTTATTGGAATCAAGCAGTACAGAGCTGGACAACGTAAAGTGCAGCTTCCTTAGCAGAAAACCCACAGCACAAGACTTTGTTCCTGCAGAGAATGAAAGGTTTATTGAGAGTAATACATCAGGCTGGAGAGATGGCTCAGTGGGTAGGAGTACTTACTGCTCTTCCTAGAGGACCCGAGTTCAGTTCCCAGCACCTGCATTGGGTGACTCACAAACTCCAGCTCCAGCAGATCCGATGACTCTCTGGCTTCTGAAGACACCTGTACCCACACAGTTGCACATATACAAAAGCTAAACTTAAAGAACGTTTTAGCTGGATGTGGTGGCACACACCTGGGAGGCAGAGAGAGAGAGAGACTGCTTCCGTGGAGTTTTACAGTTTGCATAGTTCCTGTTCTCTACGGTCCAGGGCATGAGTGGGTCTGTCTATATCGTCTGCAGGGCCTGGTATAAGATGAAAATATGAGGTTTTTGTTTAAAACTGTTAGGAATTTTGACATCAACAGCTCTGCGTTATTGTTCAAACCAGTTTGCATGGAGCTGTTATAATCTGCTGAAAGCATCAGAGAGGTGCTGGTAGGAGGGAAGGTGATGGGGGGCAGGTACTGTGTAGGTCATGGGTTTCAAATTCCAATAATCCTGCAGGGGACAGGCCAGCTTCACAAGCAGGTGGCCCGGGTAGTCATGTGGAACCTGCTGAGCACAAGTCGGCTTGCTGACTGTGGATGCAATGTGACCGACTGCCACAGGCTCCTGTGCCAGTGCCTGCCCACCATGATGGGCTTTGCCTCCAACTGTGAGACAGAACAAACCCCTCCTCCCTTAAACTGGACCCCGCCCATGAGGAAATACTGTTGTGGGGAGGACACCACTGCCGGCTTCACTGGGTATGTGCTAGAGGAAGGAGCAGAACTGAGCTTCCTTGGTTTCTGCAACCACAGCCAACTGGGTCAAGACTCAGAACCACATTGTGTCCCAAAATGCAGAGCGCAGCAAGGGTGACTGGACACCGTTTCCTCCCAGATGAAAACATTCCACCCTGCAGGGAAAGTCCTTAAGCAAGAAAGTAAACAACTCAGGAACTTCAGGAAGTCCCTGAAACTGACCAGATTTACTAGGCCCCTCCCCAGCAGAATAAGTGATAAAAGCTGAGAGTCCCCCTCAGACAGAAGCCGCCAAGAAGACTCTGAGACCATGCCAGCTCACTGAAAGAAGCAGAGCCGAGCTGCCTGGAAGAGCTGTAGACCAACTGAGGCACCTGGAAAGGACACTCTCCAACCTATTGAGCTGACTGCAGGCTGTGCAATGTGCTCCAGTTTCCCAGCTTCTGTGAGCTGTCACTCATGCTGGGGTGGGCTTTGGTGATGCAGCTGTCTTTTCTGCTCCTGTGAGTAACCCCTCACCCATATTCCTGTAAATAACCCCAGTAAAAGTCACTGGTTCTTTAGATGAACTTTAGTGGCATCTATACTTTGTTCTGTTGTGAGCTCCCGATCTGAGATGTGTTGCATCTCCCCAGGAAAAGTTTTGTAACATAAAAGCCCACCCCATGCCCGCCTGACAGGAACTTCCAGTGAGCGATTTGTGGCATGTGACATTAGCTATTAGTTATATTGGACTGATCCACAGGACCCTAACCCAGAGACAGCCTATCCATGAGCTGTGTTGCCCTGTGGGGCTGAGGAAATGGACAGTTAATGTTGGCTGTTGACATTTAAACATTACAGGGAAGAAAACCCCAGAGAGGACACAGAGGGCCTTGTGCAACTCAAGTAATGAGGAAGAGGAAGAAATGTGGACCCCGTGGCATTGTATGGACACAGCTTGACATACTCATAGCCATCTTGAGTCATAACCACCTTGATTGTCCCTGGTAAGTAAACTTAACTGTTTCGTTATTTTCCCTTGGGTTTTTTGTTGTTGTTTTTGTTTTTTTGTTTTGTTTTGTTTTGTTTTTCAAGACAGGGTTTCTCTGTGTAGTTTTTAGTGCCTGTCCTGGATCTCACTTTGTAGACCAGGCTGGCCTCGAACTCACAGAGATCCACCTGGCTCTGCCTCCTGAGTGCTGGGATTAAAGGTGTGTGCCACTGCTGCCTGGCTTCCCTTGGTTTTTTGAGACAGGGTTTCACTGTGTAGCTGTGGCTGTCATGGAATTCACTCTGTAGACCAGGCTGGCCTCAAATACACAGAGATCTTTTGAAGGGTTCTTATGAGAGAGGGATAAGAAAATATTAGATAGAAAGAGAGACCTAGTTGATGAGAAGACAGACAGAAACACAGGATAGCTTCAGGAGTGCCTGGATCAATACCCAATGGCCTCAAAAGTTTATTCAAAAGGCTTTTTATAACATGCCAAGGGGAGAGACAAAAGATCTCCCCCTTGCTAAATCAAAGCATACTGTACAGCCAAGTGTAGACCCTTCCCAATAGCTGGTAAACACGCCCGTGACCAAATCATCTCCTTATGCAGCCCTGCTGGGTAAAGCAAGCTCAGATTCTCTGACCCTGAGTAATTTGGGCCTCCACAGAGATCTACCTACCTCTGCCTCCAGAGTGCCTGGCTCTTAGCTGGTTTTTGCCCGTGTAGATTCCCAACAAACTATTAAGCAGGTAAAAACCACTGAAGTCTTCTAAAAGGCTTTATGTGGGGATCCTGACTTTGGGTAAGCACTTGACTCTGTGCATATGTGGAGTGTGTTCATACACCTGTGTGTGTGTGTGTGTGTGTGTGTGTGTGTGTGTGTGTGTGTGTGTGTAGACCAGAGTGTGGTGTCTTCCCAATTGCTATCTTCTTTTCAGAGATAGAGACTCTCACTGAGCCAACTTAACTGGCCAGGATGGCCAGTGAGCTCCAGGGGTCCACCCCTCTGCCAGCCTAGCACTGGGCTTAGAGGTGTGTGCCGACATACCCACCCTTTCACACGGGGACCAGAGACCAGAAGTCAGGTTTTCACGCTTGTGCGGCACACACTGTTCTGACTGCGCTATCATCCCAAGCGCCTTGACTCCCCCCACCCCCATGCTGTCAACCACTGAGCTCTGCCTAAGGTAAACCTGAATGTTCCAGCCAAGATGAAGTCACCTTAGTCCTGAACTGCACGCACCCATATCTCTGTTACAAATTACAGCGTCCAATTGGTCTTGCCCAGAACCCTGCTTCCATCAGTAAGACACACCAAAAAATGAGACTCTGCCTGACTCCCTTGTCAATCTCATGCTACTTTGGGATGGATCCTCAGAAGACCTGACCAAGTTGCTCAAAAACTGATGTTGAGAAAAGACCTTGAATGACAGGTGAGCAGCAAGGAGAGAGAGAGCCACAAACAAGGATCTGCCGCGCGATGATACATAACAGGGGTGATTTTTTCTTTTCTTTTTTTTCTTTTTTTTTTTTGGAGGGTGGTAGTTTTTGGTTTGGATTTTGTGGAACTTTTTTTTTCCTCCTATTTATTTATTTATTTATTTATTTATTTATTTATTTATTTATTTATTTATTTTGAGGCAGAGTTTTTCTTTGTAGACCTTGCTGTCTTTGTAGACCTGGTTAGCTTCAAACTCCCCAAGATCCACCTGGCTCTGCCTCCTGAGTCCTGGGATCAAAGGCGTGCACCACTGCCACCCAACACTGCTCCAATTCTTACACACCCAGCTTTTCTTGGGCTGTTTGTCTCTCCCCACCCCATCCCCAGTTCCTTGAGTGGTTTTTTTCTTCTTCTTTTTACAACCAGAAGAGCCTTGTCTTAAATAAGGCATCTTAAACTTAATTGCTCTTTTCAGCTGAGTAAGAGAAGAAAGAAAAGAAAAGAGCCACTCATTCATCCAGCACATATGGTGAGCTCTCTGTGCCCTGAGCCACTCTGGGAGGCTGTGGGGACAGCAGTAGGGACAGTCATGGAGGCAAGTCCTTACACTGCTCAGGGCGGAGGAGGATTGATTGAGGGGGTCCCCAGCCACAGCCACCTCACAACCAAGTGTCTCCAAACTTAAACTGAAGCTCAAATTTACGGTTTGAGTGAAAATGGGATGCAAATGTTTGATAATAAACAAACATATGGTAAATTTATTTCTGTTCCCCACCCCACTGCTTTCCCTGGATCTATAATCCTTCTACCGCCATTAAAAAAGAATTTAAAACAAACAAACAAGGTTTATCCTGAGAGCTTTGCACAGATTAGTTCTCACAGTGAGTAAAGCCCACGAAAGCACAGCTTCTGCTTACAGAAAACTAGGATAACAAGAGTGATATCCATGGAAACCGATCAGAGACAGGACATCCATGACAGATCCTTGATGGCACAGATAATCAGACCAGATGACCCTGACTTAGGAATCTAGCTGTAGAGTCTTCAGAGGGCCCCCAGGAGGGCTGCACAATTCAGTTCCACACAGGACTCCAAGGAATTCACCTTCCCTGAAAACAGCCGGGATCTGAAAGCCAAAGGCTGCATCTTGGCAGCCTGAGGGGAGGGCAGGGACATGGGAATGAGCAAACACTGGCATGTTTCATGGGGAAAGCTGAGCCCTACCTTCACGGTTCGCTCATCCCCTTGGCCATTAATGGCTCCTCCACCAAGGTTGCACAAATCCAAGAAAATTTGCTCCAAACTTTAGGAAAAGGCTGGAGAGGTGGCATAGTCAGTAAAGCCCTTGCCACAGAAGCTCGAGGTCCTGAGTTTGAAACCCAGAACGCACGTAGAAAAGTAGGGCATGGTAGTACACTTCGTAGTGCCTAGGGAAGTGGAGACAAACAGGTAGATACCTGGCACTCACTGGCCAGCAAGCCTCGATGAAATAGAGAGCCCCAGGCCATGTGAAAGACTGTCTCACAAAACAAGATGGGCAGCTCCTGAGGAATGAACCTCAAGGTGACCCCTGGCCTCCATCCATGCACACACACACACACACACACACACACACACACACACACACACACAGAGCTTTGGAGAAACGCTCTAACTTAATTATCAGAGACTTTGTAGAGACAATGAACACCCACGTGACACCAGCCAAGCCTGACCTATGGACATTTCTCTTCTTGAAGTTTCTAACATGGCCAGGAGAGTTATCTGCAACCCTGGGCACAAGAGGACCAGACTGGAGAGCCGCTGTCCCCGCTTTCTTTGCCATCTCTAGGGTGGACATAATGACTGACCTCCCTTCCTTGCCTCATTGGGACCTCAGTGATAACGTCTGAAGAAACAGGACTGTATAAATCACAGACTAAAGTCTAATTACCCAGAGAAAAGGCAAGCCTGCAACCATGGCCCCAAGGTCAGCCAAAGGGAACGGGAATTGATTTCTTCATGAGGTCATGGAGCAGGCAGCCTCCGGCCAGATGTGACCTAGCAAGTGTCCACATCTGCTGTAAGTATCCAAACTATCATCCTTCTGTCCTCAGAAACAGATGAATAAGGCAGGGAGCAGGGGCCACATGCGTGGCGCAGCAGCTGCCTGACAAGCGACGTGGAAGGCAGCGGACACCGCTATTCTGAGGTCCCATCTTCTGAGTCAGTGACTTTGATAATTGAGTTTATCCTTAGCAATGAGCACAATTCTAGGAAACCTAGATAAGAGTGTGATGGGCTTTGTTTGCGTTAAGTGTTTCCTGAGCAAGGACCATTAGCTTCCTGTGGCCTGGTTTTGGACAGTTTGTCATCGCTATAGCCAGGGTAGGACTTCGGTGTGGCTCTCCAGCCCAGTGCCACTATTTCAAAATCATATGCAAAAAAGTGAGGCGTGGTGGTACACGCTTGTCATCCCAGAAATTGGTAGAGGTAGAGGCAGGAGGATCACAAGTTCCAGGCCAGCCTGGGCTATATAATGCAAGTTCTAGGCCAACTTGAACTGCCCAGCAGAACCCTGTTAGAGAGAGGTTGGGGATGAAGGGGAGAGGTAAGAGGAGAGAAGAAGAGAATCGAGGAATTAGAAGAATGCTTGGTTGGAAGAATGCTTGCCTAGCACTCAGGAAGTCTTGGATTTGATTCTTAGCACCACATAAACTGGGCAGGGTGGCCCATACCTATAATCCCAGAATGCTGGAGGCTCAAACATTCACAGTCATCCTTGGCTACATAGCAAGTTAGAGGCCTACCTAGGCTACATCAGATACTAAGAAATAGACGAGAGGAGGGGAGGGTAGGACAGAGGAGGAGAGAGGGAAAATAAAGGTACCACCCAGAAAGGAGCCAGGCAGCCTTGCAGCCTAGGTGGGCAGGAGCTGCTGAGCCCTTGCCCCCACCCCAGCCCATGACACCAGTGGCCCTGCCCTGGGGAACCCAGTTTGAAAACTACCACAGAACCCACAAGAAAGCTCTCATCTCATGATTTATGGGCTAGCAGAAGCTTCTGGGAGGACTTAATTTGGCTGGCCTTAACTAGGGAGGACTGGGAAGGAGAGAAAGGAAAAGCCACCCAAGAAGACAGCGCAGAGGAGTCCAAGTGGGGCAGCCTGGGCAAGTCTGTGGGTGAGGTATAACAGGAATCTTAAAAGTTCTTATTAATAAAATCAAACCTGAGCCAGTTATTGGGGTGAAATGCTGGATGGTCAGAGAGACAGAACAAGCCACAGCTAATCTCACCTGGCCAACTTCTCAGCTGGTCTTGTTTCCTCAGACTGGAAGCCTCTGTATCCTCATATCCGAATGGTTCTCAGCTGAACTGTGCTCGAAAACCTGAATGCTTAACCAGCTAAATGCTTAACCAGCCAAATGCTTTTAGTTCCTGGTCCTCACACCTTATATATCTTTCTGCCTTCTACCATCAATCCACTGGGATTAAAGGCTCGCTTTCTGGGATTAAAGGCATGAGTCACCGTGCTTGGCTGTATCCTTGAACACATGGATTTCTGCCTAGCTCTGCCTCCCAAGTGCTGGGATTAAAGGCGTGTGCTACCACTGCCTATCCTCTATGTTTAATATTGTGGCTGTTCTGTCTCTGACCCCAGATAAGTTTATCAGGGTGCAAAATATTTCGGGGAACACAATACCACCACAGTGAGGAGCCTGGAGTTGATCTCTGGACTGAAAGAGATTGTAACTTGAGAGGAAGACAATGGGCCTGGAATGTGGGATGGGAAGAGGATATGGGTGTTCCGAACACCAAGCAAAGACATGTGCCCTGGACTTTGTCTCTGGGCTCTGTGGCTTTGCTGTGTTGGTTACCCACACCACTGTGTGTGCTGCTGTCCAGGAGCCTTACACAACCCATATCTACTCTCATAGTCCTTGCCTAATCACTCCTAGGGCCTAGCCTTGGCAAGGGATTCACACACACAGGTCTGTGTGAGTGTGCATGGCGTGTGATTGACTTTCTGAGATGGGGTCTTGCTATGTTACAGCCTGGAATTTGTAATCTTCCTGCCTCAGACTCCCAGTCCTGGAAGATGACAGACTCTTCCACCTATACAATCAAATGAAAGAAATACACTTTCAGTAAACACTGTACTCTGGGGCTGGAGGGACAGCTCACTGCCAAAGAACATGCATGCTGCTCTTCCGGAGGACCTGGGTTCACCTTCCATCACCCACAGGGTGGCTCACAACCATCTGTAACTACAATTACAGGGGACCCACACATGAGTGCAGGTGCTCACAGAAGCCAGGAAAGAGTGTTAGATCCCCTGGAGCTGGAGTTAAAGGTGGTTGTGAGCTGCCATGTGGGCACTGGGAACCAAACTCAGTTCCTCTGCAAGAGTAGCACCTGCTCTTAACTGCTGAACCATCTTTCTAGTCCCATCGACATATGAATTTTAGTATTTATATTTATACACTCATGCTATAACATATTATATATCAGGAATGCTGTTAATATGTAGATATATAAATTATCATCTATAATATAGCATATATAATTATACATCACTATATCATCACATGTGTTATGTTTCATGTTAAATGCATTGTTATATAATATATATGAGACTCCCCATTATATAGCTTTTTAAAGAAAATCCTCTAGTAACCATGGCAGTTTCCTTGTCTTTTGCTTTTTAGTTTTTTATTTGGTCGGTTGGGCTTTTTTATTTGTTTGTTTTCATGATTTTTTTTTTTTTCAGTGCTGAGGACCAAACCCAAGCATCTGCACTTACTGAACAAGCCCCTACCGTAGCTGAGCCCACAGCCTTGGATCTGGTAGTAGTAGAAAATTAATTTGTCTGACCCCAGGCATGGTGTGGAAATGGAGCATTCGGTAAAGGACTGGAGACCAGGACTCACAGCAAAGCCGTAACACAGTGCTGGGGCTGAGCTGCTTGCTTCTGGGGTGCTGGGACCGCGTGCTGGTAGGGTGCTGCAGCTGATGAAGACCATGGAGTCTAAGGGGAAGAAGGCAGCAGGTGTGACAGACGCCACCAGGGGGTGAGGAGGAGACTGTGGAGAGGAGAAATGAAGGGTGGCCTGAATAACAGGAAGGCAGAAAACCCCCAAAGACAGGCTTTCACAGCTGAGCTGCTGTTGTAAGCGGTTCTCAGACACCCTTGACATGACTGCCCTGCTGCGGCCTTAACAGCTATGCGGCTGCAGCCCGGAGCGTGATATTAAAAATGCAGCCTCTGGCTCGGGACAGGGCTAAAGGCCTTTCTCACCAGGCCTGATGACCTGAACCTGATCCCCAGGACCCACATGGTGGACGAGAACTGATTCACCACACGGGCACACACATGTCCACATACATCCATACACACAATAAATAAATAAGTAAATTTAAATATGTATGTGTATACATACAATTTTTCCTTTTAATGCAGGACTCTGTCTTGTATCTTTATTGTTCTTTGTTTGGGTTTTTTTTGTTTGTTTGTTTTTGTTTTGTTTTGTTTTGTTGGTTTTTGAGACAGGGTTTCTCTATGAATCAGTTCTACCTGTCCTGGATCTCACTCTGTAGCCCAGGCTGTCCTCAGACTCACAGAGATCCACCTGCCTCTGCCTCCCAAGTGCTGGGATTAAAGGCGTGCGCCACCACCACCCACCTGTTTTTGGTTTGATGGATTTTTTTTCTTCCTTTTTCATTAATATCTATGTCTGTATGCTATGTGTCTATGGGAACTACAGGTGTTTGTGAGCCACCCAATGTAGGTAATGAGAACTGAACCAGGTCCTCTGGAAGAGCAGCCAGTGCTCTTAACTGCTGAGTCATCTCTCCAACCCCCCCCACACACACACACTTCTTTATTTTTTTTTTAAGATTTATGTATTTATTATGTATACAGTGTTCTGACTGCATGTACGCCTGCACACCAGAAGAGGGCACCAGATGTCATTATAGATGGTTGTGAGCCACCTTGTGATTGCTGGGAATTGAACCCAGGATATCCAGAAGAATAGCCAGTGTTCTTAACCTCTGAGCCACCTCACCAGCCTCTCCCCTTTCCTCTGTTTTAAAAGTGTGTTGTATGTTATCTGTGAGGGAACACACGTGTTTGTGTGGAGGCCAGAGGACAATCTCAGGTGTCATTCTCAAAAGTACCATCTTTGAGACAGTCATCACAGCCTGGACCTCCCCTATAGGCTGACCTGGCTGGTCAGGGAGCCCCAGGACGCTGTCTCTGGCTCCCCAGGATTTCAAGTACCTGCCATCATGTCCAGTTTTTTGATGTGAGTTCTGAGCATTGCACTCAGGTCCTGGTGGTTAGGAGGCAAGCGCTGTATCCACTGAGCCATCTCCCAGCCCTTGTCCAGCTGTTTTGTTTGTGTCCGGTTTTCACATGTAGACAAGATAACCTTGAACTCCTGAATGGCCTCCACCCGTTCAGTGCTGAGATCACAGACATGTGACGTCCATGCCTTGTTGCCCCGTATCTAGAGTGACCCTGAAAACTGCCTTAATGCACCAAGAACCTCAGCCAGCAGCGGCGCTCTCTGCAGCCAGCGCCTGGCTTGTGCACTGCAATCCTGTTGGAACACACTAGGGAGCCTCACAAAGGGGCAAAGCAGGGGCACCCCAGCCGAGTCCAGTCAGGGGACTTAACATCCACCATTGTGTAAGAAGCTGCGTGCATGTGTCTCAATGGGACTGAGGGCTTATTTATTTATTTACTTTGGTGGGTTTCTTATTTATTTATTTGTTTTTAGAATAGCTCCAATAACAACCTAGAAACGCCAGACTCCAGAGAACAATGAGAAAATGTAGAGGAGCCAAGTATAAAAAGCCTGGCACATGCAAAAATAATAATAAAAAAATCAATTCACTTTCACAGATTACAAGTGGAAATTCCCAGGGGGGGGGGGAGAGGACTCTGAAAGGGGAAAAGAGATTATATTTTATGAGGACGGATACAATAACCATTCTCTTCCCATAAAGCCGGTGATGGAAGATTGTCTTTGCGGCACAGGTATACACGGCCCATTGTCAGGCTAATCCAAACAGGAAATCAATGGCCTCTCCTGTATGCGAAAAGGCATTATCTCTGCAGACCCAGACCAGCTAACCGGGCTACATAGGATCTCCACAAAAACTCGTCAGACAATATTAATCTTGGTCCTGGGACAATAAGTAGCTCTTAAACCCAAATCTTCGTTTATTTTGAAATTGTCATTATGATTTTTTTAAAGAGACAATCATGGTGAGAAGCGCCATCCTTCCTTAGAGACACAGAACGCCCAGGTGACTCTGTGTGACAGTGTCTCCTATGTGATGCTCTCTAAAGCCTTCCTTACCTCTGTGCTGGGTAATGGCCATGACATTAGTCCCCAGAAGCTGTGCCAGGGCATAATGTGGCAGAGAAGACAGTCTCAGTGGGATTTATGGAATCTCCTGGTTTTTGGTTTTTGTTTTGTTTTTGTTTTTTTTTCCTTCATTGATCTGAAACAGAACCCAAGTTAATATTAGCAAAAGCCACTTTGTACTGGGGTCATCTTCCCACTACAGGAACCTGCAACTGGCGGCTTTGAACATTTACTACATGAGCATTTCTAGCTGACTCCAGGCAGGATGAAGCTTTGACAGGTCAAAGACTACACATCCTGGCATCTCCTCCCCTCTGGGCCTCTAACCACCCTCTTGGTAAAGCATCTTATTTTCACAAGAAACTAATTTAATTGTCACAAAGTATCAAGCTCATTAGTGTCAAGTTTGGATTTAGCAATTGGCTATGCCCTTGTATTAGTTTTCTTGGGCAGCCCTAACAAAGTACAAGAAACTTGGAAGTTCAAACCCCAATCTCTTAAACTGTGTACCATGATCCTACATGGCATCCCATAACTGAACATAGAAAAACAAAAAACATACTTGGCAACAGCAAAGGTTTTCTGAACAGTAACCAAAAAATGAATTCCAACTCAAACACACAATGAATCTGGGGCATTTCTGGCTTGCCTATATCACACCTCTGTGGTGATATTTTATTTGTGCTGAAATGTGGTGATATTTTATTTGTACGTTAATAAATAAAGTTTGCCTGGAGATCAGAGGACATAGCCAGCCATAAACAAAAGTCAGGCAGTGGTAGCACATGGCCTTAATCCAATTACACGTCAGGCAGAGTCTCTGTGAGTTCAAGGACACACTAGGGAATGGCCAAGTGTAGTGAGACATGCCTTTAATCCCAGGACCAACCATAGAGACCTGGAGGTCTGTGCAGACAGGCAGTAACAAGGAAGTGAGGCTAAGAGCCAATGAGAAGGCAGAACAGCAAGGCAATAAAGGCGCAGGTTAGACAGGAAGACGCTCTCTTGGGAAGCTACAGAGGCGTGGTGAGCTAAGGTTAGTTGGCGGCTATTGCTCTGATCTCTACGGCTTTCACCTCTGTATTTGGCTCTGTGTGGCTTATTTAATAAGACTGTTTAGAAATTCATCTACACACCTCAAAACTTCACTGTAGCCTTGATTCTGCCACCCAACCATCATGCCACCAACCATCATGCCACCCAAGGCCAAAGGACGCTGCTGAGAGCCCTCGGCTCAGACTCTGAGCTCCTGTACACTGTGAGCAGCAGTGTTTTTACTCACTAAGTTTTCTACCTGTATACACACAGAACAGTCTAATTGCAGAGAGCCAGGTTTTTCAACATTTCCTACTGTACTCTTCAGCACAAAAGCACCACATTAGTGTGTCCTTGGATTAGACTGTGTCAGAGTGCTTGATTTTTAAAGTTGCTGTCTGTATGGCTGACTTAAATTCCATAAAAAAAGAAATGTTCAATGGATTTTGGTTTGGGGTTAGGGTGGAGTTTTCAACCATTTCTGAAATGACTCCAAACATATTTCTGCCATTTTGTGCCATATACTTATGCAAAGCAGGGTTCTCAGCATTGATAGTTACAAAATCAAAGCATCAATAGCTCTGAAGAACATTGATGATGTGCTACCTCCTGTGGTATCGAATAGCCAGCCAAGGCTTCTTTATGTAAAAATAAATAAGCACAACCCTATCACTAGTGCATAAATCTGATTTTGTCTTTAATAAATGGTAAAATTATATGTATACTGAAGAATTATTTTCAAATAAATGTCTTGAGGGCTGGAAAATTGGCAGCAGTTAAGAACATCTGTTGCTCTTGCAGAGGACCTGGGTTTGGTTCCCAGCACCCATATAGTGGCTCCCAGCTTCCGTTCCAGAGAATCTGATGCCTTCCTCTGGTCTCCACAGGCGCCAAGCATGCTGGTGGTTTATAGACATATATGCAGGTAAAACACTCATACACATTAAATAAATAGATAGATTTAAAATAAATGTCTTTATGATTTCCATTCATAAATGTTTGATTTATATAACCTCTTTTACCCACCTGGGATCATAAAAAAACTTCCCAGGTACCCCCAGAATGCTCAGCCCCAATGGGACATTTACATCACCTCCTCCAAAGCTCGGGGAGCACTGTGCAGAAGAGGGCTTGGAAAGAACATAAGAGTTCAAAGATGGTGTTGAGTGTCACTGTCTTTCAGGTCTAACGTAGCCTTTGCATGCTTGAACTGTCAACACTGTCATTAAAGTCTGCACAAGATGGGGCCTGTTGGGCCAGCAAGATGGCTCAGTGTGCTAAGACACTTGTTAGCAAGCCTGGCAACCTGAGTTTGATCCCTAGGACTCACATGGTAGAGATGATAGATAGATAGATAGATAGATAGATAGATAGATAGATAGATAGATAGATAGATAGAT
>CABHPH010142589.1:33060-45667 GCA_902168325.1 Peromyscus nudipes
GATAGATAGATAGATAGATAGATAGATAGATAGATAGATAGATAGATCTAATTTCTTTAAAAAGATTGGGCCCATCAACATTCTGTCATTAAAAAGAGAGGGACTCACAAGGCCACCCCTCCCTAAGGATCTATAGGCAGTTAATAGTTATTGGGAGAGACAGACATTTTCTTTAGTAGTGTGGCCACTGGTAAGTTGCCCATATTCCTGTAAATAACCCCTCACCCACGCTACTGTAAGTAAACCCAATTAAACTCAATGGTGTACATACAGAGAGAGAGAGAGGGAGAGAGAGAGAGAGAACAAGAGAGTGTGGGTGGATGAATATGATTAAAATACATTATGTACACATGGAAATGTCATAATGAAATCCAATATTGTGTATTGTGTGATATTTTGATTGTGTTCTAGCAAATAAAGCTTGCTTGGAGTCAGAGGGCAAAGCTAGCCACTAGCTGACCATAGAGGTTTGGAGGACTGTAGAGAGAGGAGACAGGAAGTGGTAAGGCAGGGATGAGAGACAATCTTGGCCCTTTCTGGACAGAGCAAGGAGAGAGATAGGAAGTGACTGTGACTGCTCCTGGTTCTCTGATCTTTCAGGTTCTTACCCCAATATTTGACTCCCATTTTTTAATTGATAAAGATTAATTGGATTAATACTTCCTCTGGCACCCAGTTTTTAGGGCACGAATTAATGAAATAGCCACTTGCCATGGCTTTGCAGCCACCGGTACCTGTTAGAGCTGCACACGGGAGCTGCACCAGCTGGAGTCACCACACTACTGGCTTTTCCTTTTATTCCCCAAGCCTTCTGAGTGAGTCTGGGATTGCAGCCTCTCTCCAGCAATCTCCACAAGCGCCAAACTCCACAAGCACCTGGGATCCAAATCCTGCCAGAGTTAGCCCCTCACCACCAGCCTGCTCTGCCTTCAGGCAGCTCTGTGCTCTTGCTTCCTGCCAGTCATGAGTGCTGCTCCGTGTCTGCCTTTCAAACAGCTGGCGCTTTCACTCCTTTTCCCTGTGGGTTGTGGGCTTTCGCTGGACCCCCTCCTCGGGCTGCTGACATGAGATTGGTGGCAGCCGTCCTCAGCCAGGCTGTGCACCACCTGTGTTCTCTGCCCAGACGTGCTACACAGCCAGCCAGCCTCACACTTCACTGTCATCATCACCGGATTTGGTGAAACAACTTGGAATTCTTTTCTTTTTTCTTTTGAGACAGGATTTCTCTGTGTAACAGCCCTAGCTGTCCTGTAACTAGCTGTGTAGGCCAGGCTGGCCTCAAATTCACAGACATACATCAGCCTCTGCCTCATGTGTGCTGGGATTGAAGGCATGCGCCACCACTGCCCGGCCAACTTGAAATAATTAAAGGGGGGATTAGTTAAAAAGAGAGAGAGAGAGAGTATTTTACCACACTAAAACATGGGAAACAGGTTGGGCCGCAATGGCGCATGCCTTTAATCCCAGCACTTGGGAGGCAGAGCCAGGCGGATCTCTGTGAGTTCAAGGCCAGCCTGATCTATACAGTGAGATCCAGGACAGGCACCAAAACTACACAGAGAAACCCTGTCTGGAAAAAAAAATGGGAAACAATATTACAATGGAGGGAGTTAGGTCTCTGTATGATTCCATAATGGATGGCTTAAAAATGGAACATTAAATGAGGGGATACTTAACTTAGCTGGGATTTATGTAATGTCAATTATAAACATCAGTTTGGTAATTCTTATTTTATCTCTAAAAAAGTTGTTTGTTATGAGTTCTAAGATACAGATCTTAGAAAAGGTTATTAAAGAAAATAATGCAATTTTGACTGATAAGTTACAAACCTTAGAAAAACTTACTAAAACAGATAATAAAGATATTCAGACAAAGACAGAGGAATTTAAAGGAGAACAAACCTCACTATTACATTATAAAATTAGAGAGGAACAGCCCAACTTAATTTTTCCAGTCACCCTATAGGAACAACTGCCAAATGACAGGAATCCCCAAGGCTGTGTAAATAGCTGACCAGATTCCTGTGGAAATGTTAGACTTGAGGAAATTTAAGGAAGTGATAGTCTTATATGGTATGCATTCACTTTTTGTGAGGCAGATGTTAAATTCATGGTTAACTAGTAACAGAACTGTCCCACAAGACTGGAAAGACTTGGTTACAATAGTATTGGAATGTGGTCCTCAATTACAGTGGAGGATCTGGTGAAAAGATGAGGCTAAGACCATTGAACAATGAAGTAGGGCTAGAGGTATGGAAATTTCCCAAGACCAACTTCTTGGAGAAGGCGATTATGCTGATATACAAAGACAATCTTTATATGATGGCCACACCTTGGCTCTATGCCATGCAGCAGCTTTGAATGCTTGGGACAGAATTGAACAAGTCAGAAAGAGAACTGAGTCATTTAATAAAATTATACAAGGCCCAAAAGAAATCTCTGATTTTTTTTTTTACAAAGATTGACTTCAGCTATAAATAGAATGATACCAAATCTAGAAGCTAGACAAATAATAATTGAGTCTTTGGCTTTTGAAAATGCTAATTCACAATGCAAAAGGATAATTAGGCCTTTAAAGGCAAGATCAGCACCCATAGAGGAATGGATCTGAGATACAGTCAATATTGAATTTCATAACCATGATGATGCTTGGATGGAAGAGGTGATTTCCAGAGGCTTGAAGAGAAATCAAAATGTCAGATGTTTTAATTGTGGTAAACAAGATCACCTAAAAAGTGATTGTAGGCAGGGTATTCCTAGAAACAATGTTTTTTTCTGGGAATAATCCAAATAGAAGGCCCCTGCCTTCTGGAGTATGCAGAAGGTGCGGCAAAGTCTGACATTGGACTAGTGAATGCAAAACAACAAAGGACAGACAAGGTAACCCTTTGCCATCAGGAAATGCCTTGGGATCCTCTTGCAGACCCCTATGTCAAATTTTGTTCAATCATTCTTTGTCACTGTGGGGGAAACTCCTCTCCAGAGCAATTAAAGGACCTAATGCCTATTGTAAAAAACTATACTGCTCTGGATGATAGACCAGATTTAGAAGATAAAACAAAAATTTCCGGAAGAAACATAAAGCAAATATTATAAAAATTAGATTCAAACAAGAGAGACCTCTTGATTAGAAGAAGTGATAGTTGATCAACCAGCATGACCATTGAATATAAACTAATTTATAAGACTAACAAATGCTTCTCATTTGAACAGATATAACTTGCCAAAAGGGAAACTCCCCAAAGTTAGGGTTGGGGCAGAGTTTTGTTTTTGTCTTTCCAGGAGAATAAAGGCATCCAGCTAAGGAATCTGAAGACCACTGGACAAATGAGAAATCTGAAGAAAAAGGATGAATCATCCAGAGAATATGTCCCAAGAAAAAGAATAAATTGGCCTATTGGTATATCACATTTCCAACAAGATAAAATTTTATAAATTTTCCCAAATGTTTGTTTCTGCTGTTTCTCTACAGACATATAATGCAAATGGTCTCTTTGTAGTCCCAGTTCAATTAAAAATTAAAGCTGGCTTTGCAGTTAGAGCATGGCTCTCTCTTTCTCTAACCCCAAGCATGCTTGTTAAAAAGAAAATTCAAAATCTCTGTTTCATGTCAGAAGAGCCACCTGATACAGGACAGAAGAAAAACCAAAATTAAGGGACTGTTCTATTGTCCCTAATTTCATAATTCTTTGGTTTTATTTTGACTCTTTAAAACTTTTCTTAAGATATAAATATTTATCTCAAAATTTATAAAACTAATATATACATATATATATATTTAAAACTTTTTGTCATGATATTAATGGTCATATAGAATACTACCTAATTCTAGAAATAGGTTTCATCTAGCTCCCTATACATGATTTTGGGTTTGAGTCTCTATCAGGTAACTAGGAATTAAGTTTTTGTACTCTGGATGATATAACAAATTATGGTCCTTTAACCTCTTCAAGATCTGCTACATATGACATTTAAAATGTTTAAGCTTTCTGCAGTGAACCTAACCATGCCTAACAGCGACCTTTGAAGTTTCCAAAAGGAGGATGGGGCCCCACAACGCCGATTACGGTGGGACTATGGTAATGCCACTGAGCTGACAAACACCACCCAAAAATCGACTTTGGACTACAAACTGCTCAGGACAATTTCAAGGTGGCCAGCTGAGATGGTCCAGCCTCACAGACTACTCTAGCCAGGGCTTGAGATAAGTCCTACATTTTCCCATTACACAAAGACTGGACAACAAATGATACAACCAGCTATCCCAGGACTTGACAATTAGCCCAATTTTTTCAGGATCCTCTAAAGATGCCATTACCCCCAGACAGCAGGAAGTAATTTTAAGAACATGATGCCCACATTCCCAAGAGGTAGGGTGGGTGGGTTTTGGTCATTCCTTCGGTTATGGATATTTGTCATTTAGGGAGTTGGTTGCAAGTTGTTATTGGTAATGGTCAGGAAATGAACAAAGGAGATTAGATTGTTCTGAAAAGAAAAAGGGTGGAATATAGAAATGATAGGATAAAAGGGTAGATTACTGGGGATGTCTTTCTGTATGCTGTGAATTTGTTGCTCTGATTGATTGATAAATAAAACACTGATTGGTCAGTAGCCAGGCAGAAAGTATAGTATAAGCGGGACAAGCAGAGAGGAGAATGCTGGGAAGTGGAAGGCTGAGTCAGGAGTCGGAAGCCAGACACAGAGGAAGCAAGATGTAAAAGTACCAGTAAGCCACAAGCAATGTGGCAACTTAAAGATTAATAGAAATGAGTTCCAGGAAAGGCACAAAGCTACACAGAGAAACCCTGTCTCGAAAAACCAAACCAAACCAAAAAAAAGATTAATAGAAATGGGTTAATTTAAGATATAAGAACTAGATAGCAAGAAGCCTGCCATGGCCATACAGTTTATAAGTAATATAAGTCTCTGTGTATTTACTTGGGTCTGAGCAGCTGCAGGAGCAGAGTGGACAAAGGAAAACTTTCAGCTACAGTAGATTGTTGAATCTACTCTTAAACCAAAAAAGCAAGTACTAGTTTTAAATATTTTACATTGCTTTGGATTTTTGTATATTGATACAAATTTGAGAGTTTTTGTTATACTGTATTTATGTTTCTACTCTTAAGTTTTTTTGTATATTGATATAAATTTAAGGTTAATTTTGTTAGAACATACTGTACATACGTTTCTACTCTTGTTCAAGGTATTGTACCTATACAGCTCATTTAACAATGTAATGTAAATATCTAGTCCTTGGAAGTTATTATTACAAACTATTTAGGATAATATAGAACTGCAGGTTAAGCCGGGTGGTGGTAGCACACAACTTTAATCCCAGCACAGAAGAAGTAGGAAGCAGCTGGCAGCTGCTCCTGGATCTCTGATCTTTCAGGTTCTTACCCCAATATTTGACTCCTGATGTTTTATTGATAAGATTAATTAGAATATTGCTTCAGTGTATAATCAGTATATGCTAATTAAAACTTTTTGAAAGATTTCTTGTGTGGAAAGGAATCCTGAGGGAAGAAGTCTAAGAAGCCATGGCTTAAGCCATGGAAACTGCTTCTCTCCTGGTTCTGCAGGCTGAAAATTCAGTTCTAGGTGTTGGCAAAATTGTGCTCTCTCTGTCTCTACAGGATGGTTCTTCCTGTGGTTTCTACTTCTGGTGGTTGCCTGGTGTCTCTTGGCCTCTAACTGGGTGGCTTCTGTCACACAGCCAGACTCTCATCATCTTCCCTCTATGTGTGTCTGTGTCCAAGTTCCCTACTTTGTAAGGACACCATTCAGTTTGGACTAGGGCCCACTCTAATGACCTCATTTTAATTTAATTACTTAAAAGGTCCTAGATTCTAACATTCTCAGGCACTGGGTGTCAGGACTTCCTTCAAGATATGAATTTGGGGAGACCCAAGTTGACCTAAGATAGTCTGCCCCCAAGAAACTTACATGCTATTAAGTGAGATTATATAACTCCAAACATGATCAGGCTATATCAAGATTTCTAGACCTTAATGTAGCTGACATTTTGTCTATATAATCTCTTTTTTCTTTTTTTTTTTTTTTTTGGTTTTTCGAGACAGGGTTTCTCTGTGTAGCTTTGCGCCTTTCCTGGAACTCACTTGGTAGCCCAGGCTGGCCTCAAACTCACAGAGATCTGCCTGCCTCTGCCTCCCGAGTGCTGGGATTAAAGGCGTGCACCACCACCGCCCAGCTATTGTCTATATAATCTCTTATGGTGGATGTTCTGTGCATTATAGAGGGCTCTAGAAAAGGATCTCTAGTCTCTACTGACTACATGCCAGTAGGCCAGTAGGCTATGTTGTTCCCTCATAGAAACCTCAAATATCTCCATACATTGCCAGATGTCCTCTTAGGGAGCAAAAATCACACACACACACACACACACACATACACACCACTGGTAGAGGAAATCTGTACTCAGTGAAATATACTCTGGAATATAGGCCAAGTTTCTCAACACTGTAATATGGTGATATTTTATTAGTACTGAATTGTGATTTTATTTGTATGTTAATAAATAAAGTTGCCTGGGGGTCAGAGCTAATAGCAAGCCATAGCAGAGCTGGGCGTTTGTGGCGCACGCCTTTAATTCCAGCACTTGGTAGGCAGAGCTAGGTAGATCTCTGTGTGTTCAAGGATACAGCCAGCATTGGAGACACATGCTCCAGTGTGTGTCTGGAGGTCTGTACAGACAAGCAGTGACAAGGCAGTCATGTGGTTGGGTTTACAACCAATGAGAAGGCAGAACAAAAAGTCTATTTAAAGACAAACAGACAGGAAGTAGCTCTCTTTCAGAGAGGTCTCTTGGCTGAAGAGGATAGCTGCAGCAGGCGGGTAAGGCTCTTAGCTCTGACCTCTTGGGTTTTTATCTTTACATTGGCTCTGTGTTTCTTATTTAAGACGGTTGGTTACATCTACACTGTAAGAAGACAGAACATCCAGGAAAGTCCAAGGTGATCAGAGTAATAGACCCTGCTCGATTCTCTGCCTGTCTGTACACATGCATCAATTCAATAAGCTTTGCCAAGTAGCAAGTATGTGTCAGGGCTGGTCTGAGAACTGTAGGAAAAGCATAGGACAAAGGAGATGCCTTAAAGAGCTGCCTTAAATATATAGTATAATGAGCTACAATATGTGTGAATAAGAAAAAAACGAGCAAGTGAGAAGGATGTGAAGTGTTGGGAGGGGGCAGTGTTGACGTGTCCAGCTGGTGGTGGCCTAGAAAGGACTCAGATGGGACAGGTCTAGGAAGAGAGGGGCCTCAGTCCACAAAGCAGCTGCTAGAAAGGGCCTTGTAAGAATGAGAACCTCCAGGACAAAGGCAGAGACATCCCTGGTGTGTCTGGAAAGCAGGAGGCCTGGCCTGAATAGAGGATGACAGAAGGAAACAGGGAAACAGAGTCGACGAAGAAATGGTGGGAAGGACACAGTGGTCCCCTTTGTCCATGTTCCAAGACACCAGTGGGTGCCTAAAGCAGCACAGTGTCTCCATCTACATACCCTATGCTTCCTGTAGATCCACACCATAGTAAAGTTTAATTTTTAAGCCTGGAGAAATGGCTTGTCAGTTAAGAGCACTTACTGTTCTTACAGAGTGTTGTGTGGTATTTTGTTTGTTTTCTGACAAATAAGCTTGCCTGGAGATCAGAGGTTAACTAGCTAGCCACTAGTTAACCGTAGAAGTTGGTGGTGGTGGCTCATACCTTTAATACCAGCACTTGGGAGGCAGAGACAGGATCTCGTCCCTTTCTGTTGGAGGATCCAGAGAGGTAAGACGTCACTGGTGGTTGCTCCTCTGCTTCTCTGATCTTTCAGGTTCTTAACCCAATATCTGACTCCTGATTTTTAGTGGTAAGTCTAATTAGATTCACGCTTCAGGAGAGGACCCAGGTTCAGTTTGTTGCACCCATGGTAGACAGCTCACAACTGCCTGTAATTCCAGTTCCAGGGGATACAAAGACCTCTTCTGACTTCCTGGGATCCACGTGCATGTGGTGCAGGTACATACACTCAGGCCCACACTCATACACATACAACTAAAAAACAAAATGTTTTTAAAAGTTTAATTTGTGGATTAGGCACAGTGAGACCCTGTCTCAAGAGGGAATGAGGAGGCAAGGGAGACTAGAGAATGCAACTTGGTTAGTAGAGTGTTTACCAAGCTTGTTCAAAGCCCTGGTTTTGAATCCCCAGCGCCATATGTATTGGGTGTGGTGTTATACTTTAGTAATTCCTGCACTTGGGAAGTGAAAGAACATCAGAAGTTCAGTCATTCAACTCCACCAAGCAAGTTGGAGGCCAGACTGGGAGACATCAAACTCTGTCTCAAAAAAAAGATCAGGGGTTGAAATGGCTAAGCAGGTAAAGGCACTTGCTGCTAAGACCAACAACCTGAGTCCAATCCCTAGAACCCACACAGTGAAAGGAGAGAACTGACCCCTGTAAGTTGCCCCCTGGCTACCACACAAAAACACTGGCATGCGTGCACTCATGCACACACACACACAAATAAATGTAGTAAAGTTTTTAATTTAGCACAGTAAAAGATTAATCACAAGTAATTATAAAATAAATCAACTACATTATACACTACTATAGAATTGTGTGAATATGGTTTTTCTCAAAATACCTTACAGTGTCCCCAGCTTTCTCCTTGTAGTGACATGAGAGCTGTAGAATGAGGTGTGAGCCACGGTAAACCCTCTCCCTCCTTTGATAGCTTCGAGTCCCTCACATGGCGGTGATGGCTACTAGTAGCTGACGAATACAGCCATTCTAGGCATTTTTTCCAAGTGTACTTTGTGTGTTGGGGTATGTTGTGGGTGTGTTCATGTGTGTGCATATGTGCGCAGAGGCCAGAGGTCAGCATGGAGTTCTCAATTGCTCATCACCTTATTATTTTTAATGCATACGGGTAATTTTCCTGCATGTATGTATGTGCACCACGTGCACTCTTGTTGCCCTCAGAAGCCAGGAGGCAGTGTCTGATCCATCCCCTGGGACTGGAATTACAAATGATAACTGTGAAGCACCACATAAATGTTAGGAATTGAACTTGGGTCTTGTGCGAGCACAGACGCGACTCTTAACTGCGGAGCCATCCCTCCAGCCCCTAAAACCACCTTATTTTCTTGAGACAGGATCTCTCACTGAACCTGGTGCTTCCAGATGTGGCTAAACTGACTGGTTACCTCCTAGGTACTGGGATCATGAGGTAGCACCCATGAAGCTTATTATGTGGGTGCTGGATCAAATCTCAGGTCCTCATACTCTGTAGTCTCACACTTTGCTGACAGGTATCTTCAGGTCCCAAAAACCTTTTTTTTTTTTTTTTTTTTTCCCTGAGACAAGATCTCACTATGTATCGCTGATTATTCTGAAACTTGCTATAGAAACAAGGCTGGCCTCCAACTCACGGATCCACGTGCCTCTGCCTCCCAGTTGCTGAGATTAAAGGCATATTACTATGCCTAGCATAACCACTTTTTAAAAACTAAGTTTATTTAGAACACGTCAAAGAAAACAGGAGGCAAGGGCAGTAACAGGCCCTTCCTGGCATTTAAGTTTACCATCCTGTGACATTTAGTCCATCCCCACTGCTGTCACCGGCCATCTCCAGGACCTGGGTGTCAGCCCAGGGCTTTTTAGCACTGATGTCTGTAGCAGAGCTGGGGACAAGATGGCCCAATGTTAGTGTTACTGAATGTCCTCCTTTTCCTGAGAGAATTCAGATTATGCCTGTTGTGATGGGCTGATTAACTGTGGCTCTTTTCACTCTAAAAAAAATTCCAGTTGGGGTAACAATATGGTCACCCCACCTTCAGCTCACTTTCTCTGAACTAAGAATTGCAGGGGCCATCTCTCTCTCTCTCTCTCTCTCTCTCTCTCTCTCTCTCTCTCTCTTTCTCTCTCTCTCGTGTGTGTGCGCACGTGCACGCAGCAGACACACCTTCATATGTATGAATGTAGACATACACCCACCATATCTACACCTGCCACAGCTAGCTGGCCCATGAGCTTCAGGGGACCCCCCCGTCACAGCTCCTCATAGAAGCACTGGATTAATAACACGCTGCCATCTCAGCTTTTATGTGAATTCTGGGGATTCACACTCAGGTCCTCATGACAGTCACTAAGTGCATTTACCCCTATACCATCTGACCAGCCCCCAAGTGGCATTTCTTATAAAAAATGAAGACCTTTGATGAGTGTGGGGACAAAGATTGGAGTGTGGTAGTTTGAGTAAGAACAGCCCCCAAAGGCTCATAGATTCGAATGCTCACTCATCAGGGAGTGGCACTGCTTGAGAGGGATTAAGAGGTGTGGCTTTGTGGGAGGAAGTGTGTCACTGGGCATGGGCTTTGGGTTTTCAAAATCTAAGCCAGTCCAAGTGTCTCTCTTTTCCTGCTGCCTTCAGATGCAGATGTAGGACTCTCAGCTCCTTCTCCAGCACCACGACTGCCTGCACACCACCATGTCCTGCCATGATGATAACGGACTAAACCTCAGAAACTGTAGGCCACCCCAATTAAATGTTTTCCTTTATAAGAGTTGCTGTGGTCATGGTGTCTCTTCACAGCAATAGGACACTAGGACCACTAGTGACCCACCTCTACCTGAGCTCCTCTGCCTTAACTCGGTTCCTAGAAATAGGCTCATGTATAAAAACTCAGTCCCTAGATAGTGGTGCTGTTTGGGAAGGTTTAGGAGGTAGGTGTGGCCTTGTTGAAAGGAATATCTTGATGAAGGCAGGGTTTAAGAGCTGAAAGTCTTGCCTACTTCTAGTTCAATCTCTGCTTTATGTTTGAGGTTTGAAGACATGAGCTCTCAGATTTCTGTTCCAGCCACCATGCCTTTGCTCTGCCATCATGGACTCTTATTCCTCTGACACTATAGCCAACTGAAATGCTTTCTTCCTTACACCACCTTGTAGTCAGATTTCCTGTGTCCCAGCCTGCCAGTGGTCCAGACAAATCTCTCCCACTTGCATCCCCCAAGTAAACACATAGAGGCTTATATTAATTATAACTGCATGGCTATGGCTCAAGCCTGTTGCTATCTAGCTCTTATATCTTAAACTAGCCCATAACTATTAATCTATCTACTTTACCTGCGTCCCATTACATATTGCTCCTTGGGCAGCTTGCTGGTGTCTCCCCACTCAGCCTTCCTCTTCCCAGAATTCTCCTTGTCTGCTTATCCTGCCTATACTTCCTGCCTGGCTACTGGCCAATCAGCACTTCATTAAACCAGTGTACAAAAGCATTATCCCCCAGCACTGCCTTGGCCATGGTGTTGTATCCCAGCAACAGGAAGGTAGCCACAAGAAGGACTGACTGGAGTAAGCCTCTACTATGACCAGAAGCCTGAGCCAGAGACCACGGACAGAGACAGATGTCCACTCCCAGCTGTGAGTGTGCACAGTAGCCCAGGGTCCCCGTTTCTCTTCTGATGCACAACACAAATGACAACTCTAGATTGGTAAAAACCTTGACTGTGATAGTGGGTACCCTGTGGGAACCATCTGCTTATTCACCGCAAATCTCCCCTCACCTGTTGACATTTCCACACGCGTGCCAAAACTATGAGAAAGCCTGAAGAATGAGTGAGAAGATCTGCGTGTTGGGGGCGGGCTCCACACTTCATTAGCCAGGCAGGGGAACATGGTTGGAGACCAGGGAGTTAGAGATACCCATTCTGAAGTCCCCAGGGATGTGCTCACAATAAATGGGATTCAACAACAGGCAAAAAAAACAATAGCCCTTCGTTTAATTCTGAAGTTTACACGTACATCAGCACCATTCTACCCCTGCCTTTTGTATCCATGGAAACCAGTAATGATGCTACAGAAAGAGGATACTGGCCAGAGCGAGGAAGGAATAGTAGCAATGGAGACTAGCTTCCAAATGAGCTTTGAGTAGCAGGATGACAGGGGGACCCCAAGAGCTCCACCCAGGGCTCTTGTTAGGCAAAGGGAACAAACCTGTGACTCAAGCAGAGCTCCTACCTTGGTGTGCTTTCCATTGCTGTGATAAACACCATGGCCAAAAGCAACCCAGGCAGGAAAATGTTTATTTAGCTTACACATCCAGATCACAGTCTATCATTGAGCCAAGACTAGGCAGAAACTCAAATAGGAACCTGAAGTCAAAACTGAAGCAGAAGCCAGGAAGGAATGCTGCCTACTGACTTGCTTGCTCCTCACAGCTTGCTCCTCACAACTTGCTCAGCTTTCTTTCTTATAGCACCCAGGACCTAATGATGATATCACCCAGAGTGGTCTGAACCTTCTTATGTCAATTAAGAAATCAAGCTGGGCACTCAGGGGGCAGAGGCAGTCAAATCTCTGGTCTACAGAGTAAGTTCCAGGTCAGCCATGGCTACAGAGAGAAACCCTGCCTGAAAAACCAAAAGAAATTAATACCCCAGCCTGGCAGTGGTGGCACATGCCTTTAATCCCAGCACTTGGGAGGCAGAGGCAGGCAGATCTCTGTGAGTTCGAGGCCAGCCTGGTCTACAGAGTGAGATTCAGGACAGGCTCCAAAACTACACAGAGAAACCCTGTCTTGAAAAACCAAAAAAAAAGA
>CABHPH010142589.1:45767-55924 GCA_902168325.1 Peromyscus nudipes
GTCAGGTTGACAAAAACACAAAAAAAACAGTACAGCTTATTCATTCTAGGTTTAATTCTGAAAATCTGGAAAGCCAGGCGGCCCTTTGAGACATGCCTGTACCTTTCTGCTTTATTTTCAAGACTTAAATTTAAAAAAAGTTTATTCTCTGACCACAGGAAAAGGGCTCTCTGCATGGAAAGATGGATGGGCAGAGGTCACACCTGGGCCCAAATCTGGGCATCAAGCAGAGCCATGATCCCTAAGAAGGTTCTAGAAGTCTCTTCCTGTTCTAGTGACTATAAGTGCCCTTGGCTTCAGGCCCTGCTGCTCCCAAATAGCCTTCATCCCCGGGTCTTTTTCTTATAAGAACCCTTATCATTAGATTTAAGGACACCCCCAAATCCAGGGCAATTTAATTTTGAGGTCCTTTAATGATAGCTGCAAAAAACTTTTCCCCAAATTCAAGTCACATTCCCAGGTCCTGGGGGTCAGGGCTGACGCAGCACCACCATCCCTCCCAGTGTGTGACTTCTGGGAGACTTTGTCTGGCGGCTTTGGTGGTTTGGCAGCCTGAGGTGTGCATGGATGACCCTCTGGGTCTCCAGGCTTTGGTTGATTTCAGAGGAATGGCAAGACAGGTTCTTCCAATTCTAAGACCCCATGTGGCAAGGAAGCCTGAGCATTGCCATGGTGATTCCAAACATTGAAATTTTGACCTTATTTTGTTTCCCTATTTACCAGAACCTCAGAACCTGGGGCAACACAGCCAGGTGGACTGATTCTGGGGGTGTGCCTACCTCAGGGTGAGGACTCTCTTTGGCTCTCCTTGAGGAAATGTATCTGTGACTTCTTGGATCCATCCCCTTCAAATGACCTCTGCCGTTGGCTTAGCAACTGACTTACACTCCCAACATAATCAGAGGCCTTTGGAGTGAGGAGGATTGGAGAACTAGAGGGAGGCAGAGGCGCTCTTGAAGTTACCAGAGCCTCCACTACTCATTTAGAGGAGAGTCTGAAAGTGCCATACTTCAGGAGAAGGGAAGGACTGTTGGAGAGGCTTGTCATGGTTGACATGGCTCTTCCAAGCCTCTGTCTAGTTCTGGAGGCTGGCAGAAGGAGCAGGCAGCAGGAGAGAGCCATTTCTCCAGGAAGCTGAATAATTTTGGAGAAGCCCCAACTTTGGTGGCCCTTCCTGGGGCTCTCCTGTGGGGAAGCAGGTGATCATGAAGCCTCAGGCAAGTTCATCAGTTTGTCAGCCTGGACAGGATTTTGGCTAAGGGTCCTGATGGCAATTTCCTTCTCTGTGAAATAAAAACCGGGCTGACATGCTCTTGTTAGAACATCCATCATCGCCTTCAGGACTCAGCCTTGTGCCTCCAGGAGCATGCTGGGGCCTTGTGTAACACACTGTGCCCTGAGCACATGGTGACTTCGCAGTTGTGGCACTGAGCCCCTGAGAACCTACCAGTTAGAAGAATGTGGAAGAAACCCGTTTGCAGCTTGACTGTCCCAGCAGAGACACCCTTTGTCCCTGTAGCTTACAGGGCCTACGGTACCTTCCCAGTCAATAATACTGTAATGCCCCCGACCCTATAAGACCCTGATCGTCTAAATACTAGAAGCCAGGTCCATGAAAGCAAGTTAAGGTAGAAGGTTAATGTCCTGTTAGATCTACAGTGTTAATTCCTCCAGTTGAGAAAGACCACTACCTCAATCCAAAGCCAAATTTGAAGCAAGCTTTAATTAAATACTGGCCAGGTGGATGGGCTCTGACCAGGTCTATCTCTGGTTCCCGAAAAATGACCCCAAGTCACGGTTTGCAGCAGCTTCAGTATTTCCCATCAGGTCCAATCAGGGACAAGCACACATCCTGATGTATATCCTGCCTGTGAACATCCCGTCCACATGTGATCAAGCACATCCAGTGCATATGGGTCAAACAAACTTGTTTAGGGAGTGAAAACATGGGGCTTGTTGTCTCCCATAAACAATAGCCTCCAGCATTTCAGGAACTGTATGTCCTTGAGCAAGAGGCTTGCAGATCAGAGACATTTTTGTTTCATGGATCTCTAAGGCATAGTAATTGAAACTTAAAATGTAACTTTGACTCCCACAATAGAAAGAACTTGTGTGTGTGTGTGTGTGTGTGTGTGTGTGTGTGTGTGTACACACGTGCACACAAAGATGTCAGTGCTAAATATGCTCCTCTATCACTCTCCACCTTATTTTTTGAAACAGTGTCTCTCACTGAACCTGGAGCTTGTTGATTCAGCTGGCCTGCAAGCTCCAGGAGCCTTCTGTCTCTGGCTCCCCAGTGTTCAGATCAAAGGCACAGCTGTGGCTTTTCTGCAGGTGCTGGGGATCCGAACCACATCCTCATGTTGGCACGGTAAGTACTTTACCAACTGAGCCATCTCACCAGCCCCACATGACTTTTCTACAGACTTAGAATCCCGCGTACATTGTTCCCACAGCCTACAAATGGTCCCTCTCTGGACAAGCAGCTGAGAAGGGTGCCATTTCCCCCAAATCTTTCTTCCTCCCTACACTGACCCTCCATGTGCAGTTTTCTTTGCCTATTTCTGCTCTTTGGGCCCACAAGTCTGCCCTCTGCTGGTAAAAGGACACTCAAGCAGGAAGGGGTTTTGTGACCCAGTAATCAACTTCTTTCCCTGGCACAAGGTCCTTATCTCCTAACTCAGAGATTTTATCTGGGAGTTGGAGCTGTTGAATGGACAATATAAGATTCCCTGCCTCGGTGGGTCATAGATAACATCTTTCCACACCACAGACCCCAACAAATTACAAAATAAAGCCAGCGTTATCTAAAGCAGCTAAAAGTCCTCTGAAATATCATCGTATAAATTAATCTAAAAGAGAGCAAATTAATATCTGGAAAGGCAGAAACGAAAAGAGCACACCCAAGTCTGGGTCCCGGCTCCTCTGTTCTCTTACTCATGGTCTTAACTTCTCCAAGCCCAGCTTGCTTAAATGTAAAAATGAGGCCATTCATAATTACATCAGAATTGTTGAAAAGATTAAACGAGATCGTTAATCAAGTAGCATAACCCCTGGCACATAGCAAATGCTATTTATAAGGCACTTCAAGACCTTTCTTTTTGAGAGCTGGGAATGTAGCTCAGTGGTAGAGTGCCTGCTTTAGCATGCACAAGGCTCTGTGTTCGATTCCCAGTACCACACACACACACACACACACACACACACACACACTTCCTAAATGTCAGATGGAGACACAGTAGGAGATACTGGTTGGGGAAATGGGTACAGAAACTCCTGAGGTATGTGGACAGCTTCATTATCCCCAGCCCAGGAGTGTTAAACTAAGTGGGGTGTGTGTATGGAGGGTGATGGCTAACTTTGATTGTCAACTTGATGGGATCTAGGATCTCCATGAAGACAAATCTCTGGGCATTTCTGTGAGGGATTAAAGTTAATGGAGGTGGGAAAACTCATCGTAAATGTGGGAATTGCCATTCAATAGGCTTCAGCCCTGGACTGAATAAAAAGGAGAAATGGGAGGTGGGGTGATGGCTTACCAGTTTAAATTACTTAGGGCTCCTCTAGAGGGCCCTGTTTTGTTCCTAATACTCACACAGGTGGCTCATAACCATCAGTAACAAATCTTTTTTATTTATTTATTTTTTTGAGACAGGGTTTCTCTGTGTATCCCTGACTGTCCTGGAACTTTGTAGACCAGGCTGACCTTGAACTTACAGAGATCCACCTGCCTCTGCCTCCCGAGTGCTGGGATTAAAGGCGTGCGCCACTGCTGCCTGGCAGACATCATCATCTTTAATAGGAAGGGACCAAAGCCACTTCCCCAAAGCAAACCCAAGCTGGGAGCACTCAGGGTCAGGTGCACACTAAACAAAAGTGACACTCCTGAGTTCCAGAACATATTAGGAAGAGCAGAGGTGGACACAGACACCATATCAGTCACCCTGCCTCATGTCTCCTTTTAAAATCCTGCTTGTAGCACGAATCCTAATTAGTCTTAATAAAAACCCGGAGCCAGATATTGGAGTAAATGCTGAAAGATCAGAGAAGCAGAGCAGCAGCTACCAGAAACTTCTTACCTCTATGACTTCTCAGACTGAAAAGGACCAAGCGCCTCTCTCCACCCCACCTTATCACTTCCTCTCTCTGCCCAGCTATATCACTTCCTGTTTCCTCCTCCCAAGTGCTGGGATCAAAGGTGTGTACCACCACTGCCTGGCTCTGTTTCTCTTTAGACTGAATCAATCTTGTGTAGCCCAGGCTGGCCTTGAACTCACAGAGACCTGTCTACCTCTGCCTCTCAAGTGCTGGAATTAAAGGTGTGTGCCACCACTGCCTGGCCTCTATGGCTAACTAGTGGCTCTCTCTCTCTCTCTCTCTCTCTCTCTCTCTCTCTCTCTCTCTCTCTGTGTGTGTGTGTGTGTGTATGTGTGTTGCATGCAAATGTAGGTGCAGTCCTCCGTACATGCACATGTGGAAATCAATATCAGGCGTCTCTATCTCTATCATTCTCCACATTATTTTTTGAGACATTAAACCTAGAGCTTGCTGCCTTGGCTAGGCTGGCTTGCAAAGCACGAGATGTCCACCTGTTTCTGCTTTTTCTCAGCACGGGAGTTATAAGCACAGGCCACCACACCTGACTTTCATGTGGTCCTCATGCTTGGATGGCAAGCACAACCTACTAAGCAGCTCCCTATGTTTATTTTTGTTTTATTTATTTATTTTATGTGTTTGGCTGTTTTGTCTGCATGTACATTTGTGCATCACTTGCATGCCTGGTACCCATGGGGGCCAGAAGAAGATGAGGGATCCCCTGGGAATGCAGCTGCAGACAGTTGTGAGTTGCCGTGGTTGTGCTGGGAATTGAACTTAGGTCCTCTGGAAGAGCAGTCAGTGGTCTTAACCTCTGAGTCATCTTGCCAGCCCATCAGTCCCTATATTTAATTGTAATAAAATATACAGGACATAAAATTGGCCATCTTAACACCTTTTATTTGTTTTGTTGTTGTTTTGGAGGCAGGTTCTTACTTTGTAGCCAGGCTGGCCTTACACACACAGTCCTCTTGCCTGGGATCATGGGTATGCCACCGATAGCCATTGTTGGCATCAGTAAACATGTAGTTCAGCAGCACTAAGTATGTCCACATCATTGTCTGACCAGCATCAGGATACTTCATTTAGCATATCTAGTCTCTAGACCAATTAAACAGCTTTCTCCCTCCTTTCAAGGACCCCCCAAAATTTTTGTAAAATAAAATATGTAAAATCAAGATACAAGCTAATCAGCCAAGATAAAAAGTGGAAGTTTTTCTTTCAAGTTGATACTTAGTTAAAAGAGAACCCTTCAAACCTGACCTGAGTTAAAAGAGAACCCTTCAAACCTGACCTAACTTCCCGAATGAATGACACAGGTCCCCATTCAACCAACAACAAAGTTGCCTTGACTGTCTCTAGTTGGGATTCCCACTGGGTAGGGAAGGAAGATGGTCACTGCTTGTGGTCCAAATGTCTGTTGTCTTAGTCAGGGTTTCTATTGTTGTGAAGAGACACCATGAACATGGCAACTTTTATAAAGGAAAGTGTTTAATTGAAGTGGCTCATTTACACTTTCAGAGGTTTAGTTCATTATCATCATGGCGAGGAGCATGGCGGTGTGCAGGCAGACATGGTGCTGGAGAGGAAGCTGAGAGTTTTTACATCTTGACTCACAGGCAACAGGAAGTGGCCTGAGACACAAGGCAGTATCTTTAGCATACATGAGACCGTAAAGCCTGCCTTGGCAGTGACACACTTCCTCTAACAAGACCACACCAACTCCAACAAGACCACACCTACTCCAACAAGGCCACACCTCCTAATAGTGCCACTCCCTTTGGGGATCATTTTCTTTCAAACTATCATATCTGTGCTTACCCTAGTCAAATGCTGAAATCTAACCCAGGGTGATGGACTTAGGAGCTGAGGCTTTTGGATGGTAATTGGGTCATGAAGGTGAAATCCTCCTGAATGGAATTCCTATAGAAAAGGTACCAGAGAGAGAGGCTCCTTACCCCTTCCCCAAGTGAGGAACACAGAGAACCAACAATGAGTGAGGAAGAAGGCCCCCCAGACATGTAATCTACACACCTATGTTCCCAGGACTCTGGACATTGAACAGGAAGATGGCTACAACCTTGAGGCCAACCTGGACTACCTGGGGAATTCCAGACCAGCCTGGGCTAGAGTGGGAGCCCATGTTTTAAAATAACAAAACCAGCGGAAGAAAAGGCTCAGCAGTTAAGAGCTCGTTTGTTTGTTTGTTTGTTTGGGTTTTGGTTTTGGTTTTTGAGACAGAGTTTCCCTGTGTAGCTCTGGCTGTCCTAGAACTCTGTAGACCAGGCTTGCCTTGAACTCACAGAGATCTGCCTGCCTCTGCCTCCAGAGTGCTGGGATTAAAGACATGCACCAGCACTGCCCGTCAAGAGCTCTTTTTGCCTTGCAGGGGACCCCAGTTTGGTTTCCAGCTCCCACAAAGCAGCTCACAATAGTCTGGAACTTCAATTCCAGAGGATCCATTGGCTTCTGCTGGTCTCCATGAGCACTACACATACGTGATACAAACACACTTTTAGGCAAACGCTCATAACATGTAAAATAAACAAATCTTTCAAAACAAAACAACAACAATTTAAAAAATGTGTTTCCCCAATCTCCTTAGCCCAGAACACCACCACCTAACCTTACAGGCTGTTTGGTAACCAAAGATGCTCAACAGGAATAGGGTAAGTTTCAGAACCTTGCCAGATGATAGATTTGGTAACAAAACAGTTATTTTGTTAACTCTTTTTATTTTTCTTTCAGTGTTTTTTGTTGTTGTTGTTGTTTGTTTTTGTTTTTGTTTTTGTTTTTTCAAGCCAGTTTCTCTGTGTAGCTTTGAGCTTTTCCTGGAACTCACTCTGTATCCCAGGCTGGCCTTGAATTCACAGAGATCCGCCTGGCTCTGCCTCCCGAGTGCTTGTATTAAAGGCATGTGCCACCACCACCTGGCTTCTTTTGGTTTTTTGAGACAGAGTCTCTACATAGTCCTGGCTGTCCTGGAACTCACTATGTAGACCAGGCTGGCCTCACAGAGATCCACCTGCCTCTGCCTCCCAAGTGCTGGGATTAAAGGTGTGCACCACCACCCCAGCTTGTATGAAAAAATTGTAAAATAATAATAAAAGAAAAAAATGTGCATTTTATTTCATGTTAACTATACTTCAATAAAGCAGTAAAAGAAAAAAAGGAAAGTAAGCAAATTTGTGAGAGTCTTAAATTGCAAGAGGAGGAGGGAGAGGCAGAAAAAGAGAATAAATGGATTTTAGGGTCTAATATGCTTAATTGGGGTCCCAAAAGTCAAAAAAGAACCACTTTCAAATGCTCATACCAGAAGCCCAAGGGGATGAAATTGCATTGCCAAAGTTCTAGAGAACCAAACAACAGCCAACGTAAATTTCTCTGCCTTTCAATATTCTTTACTGATAGAAAAAGATTTTTCAAATAAGCAAAATGTGAGAGAGTTCTCCAAGAGCAACCCTCACCCAGAGAATTCCACAGGGAGTTTTGAGGCTGAGGGCCAATGACCCTAGAAATTCAACACGGGAGCAAGAGCAAAGAAGTTCAGGGAGCATTCAGAAAATAAGCAAAAAAGAAAAATTCTCTCACTGGAATCAAAGATTCCAGAAGGAAAGTCAGGGAGCATCGTGCTGAAGGACACATGAATCAGATCGCCAGTGGCAGTTAATATTGCTTGCCAGCTTGACAGGAGACAGGCCATCTTAACCAGTCACCTAGGGGAAGCCTATCTTAGATGTGGGCGGGACCGTCCGCAGCTGAGGTCTGGGACCTGAGAGTGAGCCAACAAGCAGTGTCCTCCATGGCTTCTGCTTCAAGCTCCTGCCTCGACTTCCCTCGTGATGGACTGTGACCTGGAAGTGTGAGCCAAACAAACCCTTTCCTCCAACAGTTGCTTCTGTTCAAAGTGTTTATCACGGGGAAACTGTAACCTTAGGAAAAACATAGAAGCGAGAGAAACGTAACAAGTCCCTGGTGGTCCCAAGGGGAGAAGGCGGGTGACATTGTTCATATTGCCTGGAGTTCAGATGAGTCTGGCATTCAAGACGTCACAGGTGGTTGCACTGAAATGATAGGCCAGTTCCTGATTGCCCGGAATTAAACTGTGGGTGCAAAGGATGCAAAACTAAAAGCCATATCCACCTGAAGTTCAAACACGTAGCTTGAGTCCTTGGTTGTCCCCTCCCAAGGCTTGGTTGTCCCCTCCTGCCAAGGCTTCCTGAGGTCGCAAACGGCCTCGCTACCAACTGGCTCAAACTGGAATGCAGGAGTGGGGCGCTCTTCTCATGCCCTCATTGCCAGACTCACTGCCAGCAGCTGATGGGATGTCAGTCTGTTGCTCTAATCAAACTCCTGGACCAGGAGACGTACAAGGAACCAAGGTTTGCGTAGCTTACAGTCTGAGAGGCTGAGCATCCAAAGGGCAGAGTGTTGGCCCTGGTGAGGGTCTTCTAGGGATGTCACATCATGGTGGACAGGCTCACAGCAGAAGTCATGAGCTGAGACAGGAGGCCTGAGACTAGAGAGGGAAGGGTCAGGTTCAGAACTCACTGATGCCCCACAAGAGCTGTGACCTTTCTGGGAGCAGTACTGCCAGGTGACCTGTCCCCTCCCATATCGTCCCACTGTGGACCAAGCTTCTAACACACACACACCCTTGGGGAGCAAATAACACGAAACCACAGAAGCGGATGGCCTGTGCCTGACCATTTGCATGGCTCATGTGTCCGTCTAAGGCCACCATCATCCCTCCCCAAGACACTTCAATATACTCACTGCACAGGAGTGACAGGGTGCTTCCATTCTTGGTCTTTCTACTCTGTGTCCAACGAATGACACATTGGCCGCATGCATCACAGAAGGCTATGAACGTGGCCCAATACATTTGTAAGTGACAACATGTCACAACCTCAAGAGGTAGGATACCTCCACTCTAAAACTTTAGGTGGGGGCGTGGATAGAACTCACAGTCATCACACAACTTAAAACCCATCAATGGCTCCCCATTTCAGTCAGAACAAAATTCCAGTTCCTAATCAGTGCACTTAAGCCCCATTTATGACTTACCCTAGTTCAGCTAACTTTCCTGCTACTTCCGGCCTTCATCAGCTGCATGTGCCCTTCTTCCTCAGCTGCAAGTGGCCCTGCTCATCAGCTGGATGTGCCCCTCCTCATCAGCTGGATGGGCCCCTCCTCATCAGATGCATGGGCCCCTCCTCATCAGCTGGATGGGCCCCTCCTTATCAGCTGCATGTGCCCCTCCTCATCAGCTGGATGGGCCCCTCCTCATCAGCTGCATGGGCCCCTCCTCCTCATCAGCTGCATGGGCCCCTCCTCATCAGCTGCATGTGCCCCTCCTCATCAGCTGCATGTGGCCCTCCTCATCAGCTGCATGTGTCCCTGCTCATCAGCTGCATGGGCCCCTCCTCATCAGCTGCATGGGCCCCTCCTCATCAGCTGCATGGGCCCCTCCCCTCCTCATCAGCTGCATGGGCCCCTCCTCATCAGCTGCATGTGTCCTGGCTCTCCACCTGGCCCCAAAGCTCACCAAACCCCCACCTCCTCAGAACCTCTGCCCAGGCAGGTTCTTCTATGGTGATATTTTATTTGTGCTGAAATGTGATTTTATTTGTATGTTAATAAATAAAGTTGCCTGGAGATCAGAGGTCATAGCCATTAAGCAGAAGTCTGGCAGTGGTAGCATGTGCCCTTAATTTGATCACATGGCAGGCAGAGTCTCTTGTGTGTTCAAGGACACAACCAAGCATGGTGACACACGCCTTTAATTCCAGTACCAACCATAGAGACCTGGAGGTCTGTATAGACAGGCAGTAATGAAGAAGTCATGTGGTTAGGTTTAGAGCCAATGAGGAGGTAGAACAGAAAGGTAATAAAAAGACAGGACACAGGAAGCAGGTCTCTCTCTCAGAGGGGAAGTGACGGCATTGAGTGGTAAGCTAAAGGGAGTCATGGCTCTTGCTCTGATCTTTTGGGCTCTGTGTTTCTTTTTTTTCTTTTCTTTCTTTCTTTCTTTCTTTCTTTCTTTCTTTCTTTCTTTCTTT
>CABHPH010142590.1:0-29450 GCA_902168325.1 Peromyscus nudipes
TTGGGGGATGTGGGAATGTGGGTTGACTTGAGAGATAGGGCTGGGAAATGGGAGAAGGGATCTGTGGGTGGTATGTGGAGTGAGTAGGAAATTTCTTAATAAAGAAAAATGAAAAAAATCATAAAAAATAAAGTAAAAAATGTAGATAAATAATTTTGGAAAAATCTGGACATAACTGAATATTTAATGTGAAAAAGTAAGGACTGTTTGCACCAAAGTTTGAAAAAATAATTAAGCTTTGCAATAAGCTTGGTTTTTGATGATATTAGTAAAGAACTAAAAACTATAAGATTTAAAAGGTATAAGAAGATGTCAGAGCCTAAGCAGTTGTCAAGCCAAGTCCATGTCCATCACCAATGGTTAAATACCATAGAAACCTGTGAGAAAGATATGGGAGAGAGATGGCTCAGTGGTTAAGAGCATTTTCTCCTTTTCCAAAGGGCCCAGATTTGATTCCCAGCACCCACATTTCAGCTCTTAACCATGGGATCTGATGTCCTCTTCCAGTTCCTACAGACACCTGGCTTATACATGCTGCACACACATACATGTGGGCAGAACATGCAAACTCATAAAATAAAAATCATTTAAAAGAGTTACCAGAGGACACTGTCTGGCATGTGCTAATTAGATCTGTACAAGGGAAGGTCAGTTCACACTCAGCAAAAAAAAATCTTCAGAAATTTGTTAAATAATGTTTGGAAAATAAAACAAAAGGAAGAAATCTCATGTAGGCATGTTATAAAAATGCTTTCAAGAAAGCAAAACAAACATGTCACATTTCATTTGCCTTGAAATCCTGAAATGACAACTAACAGGCAGAAAGCCATAATTTTGCTTTGTGCTGACGTTTCATCAAATCATCAAGTTTTTATAAAAATTGGCATATTGTGTGTTTCTATTGTGAATATAATAATGCATGTTTTCAAGTACTGAAAAATAGTAGAAAGATTAAAAAAATAATCCACAGTGGGATCATTTGAGGAGATTTCTTGAAACACTTTCCCACTATTTTATCCATGCATAATATTAATTTTATAAATTTGTTCTTTTTTGGAGTAGAGAATGGAGAAAATTTTATATACACATGCACAAACACACACACGTATGGAAAAGGTATATATAATTTTTCAGTTGGTATGTGTTCTCATTTACTCACATACTTTATAGAAAGAGTTTTTGAAGTATTTCAAATAATTATAATAGTCTAGGAAGTAGTCATAATACATTTGCCTTGTCATTATCACTAATAGTTACCAGTTAGTTAAAAAATTCAGTATCATTCTTCTGGGAAACATGTTTTCCATTACCTCATACTTCATCCACTTCCATGGGGATATATTATTACAGGCAAATCATCAGAAAATACCTCGCCCATATATAACTTAGCAAATTTTCATTATATAATTGCTATGTAATAAGCAAAAACAAAACCCTGTTAAGTCTTCGTTTTGGATATGATAGGGTGAGAACAGTCAAGGTGTGAGAATACCCATCTTGATGAGGAAAGGCTGGCTACACTCAGATTTTACGGTAAGATTTTCACTTCCTGAGTTGATGCAAAGCTGGTGATCAATTCAGAAAGACAATGGCTCACAGCAGAGGGATCTTGTCACTTACTGGATTTGACCTTGGAACCAGAACAAATTCTAATTTAAGGAGTATTTTTTCCATCAGACCAACATTTTTGAGCAAAATAAGCAATAATTCTATTTTTGAGCCTCCAAAGGACTTAACACCTTTAATGGAGGACACCATGCTTCAACTAGACATCATATGCCACCAAATAAAACCTCTAGTTCCAATAATGGATTATATATTGTTGAATTGTTGCCAAAAGGAATCCCACAAATACACACATCCCTAGCCATCACAGACTATTGCAAAGGCTATAGGGTACGCTCCATATCTTGGTCATAGAAACTATTGCTGAAGACAGACTTAATTATTTTATCAGTCATGGATGATTGAAGCTTCATCCCTACTGACTAAGGATCATGGTTCTGGAAGGTACTTTGCATACTACCTGAGCCATCATCAATTTCACTACACTCTAAACTCCGTGACCTAAAAATGAGACCTGCCTGTGAGATATGCCAGTGTGATAGTAGCACAAATAGTGGCATACATGTGTGCAAAAATTCAATAGAAATACTTTCTCTTTCATTAGATTTAAGGCTTGTTACATGAGACAGAAACTGGATGCGACACTGCTAAAGTCAGCAAGAACCTGAGACTAGACAGATTATAGGCCTAGAGGAAAGCCTACTACTACTAGTCTGCTAATGAACATGCTATTAAAATGACTCCCAATGACATAATGTTATACCTATAGATCAGAGCATCACTTAGTCCTCATTAAAGAAGATTCTCCTTGCAGTAGATGGGAACTAACAAAGAAACCCACAGCTGGACAATGTACGGAGAGTGCGAAACTTTGGAGCACTCAGCCCTAAATGGAATGTCTTCATCAAACCTTCATTTCAAGGATTGGTAAAATATGTGGAAGATGAAGCTAAGATATTCTAAGAGCCAGGGCTGGTGGGTGACTGGAAGAGAACAGTTTCTTCCCAGCACAGCTGGACTGATGCACATGTGAACTCACAGAGAGTGTGACAGCTTTTCCAAATCTTGAATAGGTTCAAACCAGACTAAGATCTCAGTACTGAGAAGTGGACTTAAAGTACCACTTCTAACCAGTACACTACCTGCAACTGATAGCTGGGAAAGATAAGAATTTGTCTTCTACAATCAAGTGCCATTGGATAAATCAACCATACTCCAAGGCAGGCCCCATGCCCTGATCACTAAAAACTGGATTCCATCTCTCTCTCTCTCTCTCTCTCTCTCTCTCTCTCTCTCTCTCTCTCTGTGTGTGTGTGTGTGTGTGTGTATGTGTATGTGTGTCCTTTTTGTTTACTTTGTTTAATTTTTGGATTTTTTCCTTTTGAACTATTTAATAAGTGTGTTTTGATTTTTAATTTTTCTTCTTTGAGTTTTTATTGTTGGTGGTATTTTTTCTGGTCTTTTTGAGTGGGCAAGCTGGAAAGAAAGAATATAAAGTTGGGTGGATGGGGAGATTGGGAAGATTTGGTAGGTGTTGGGAGAGAGAAATAAGAATATGATTAATATATATTGGATGAAAAATTTTAAATATAAAGGTTTTTAGCCAGGCAGTGGTGGTGTATACCTTTAATTTCAGTACCTGCGAGGCAGTGGCAGGCAAGTATCCAAGTTACAGCCTGCCTGGTCTACAGAGTGAGTTCCAAGACAGCTAGAACTATACAGAGAGATTCTGTTTCAAAAAATAAAATAAAAAAGAATTATTTATTAAAAAACATGGATAAAGATGATGTTTATTATAATAACTGATATAAGCTAGACATGAAAAAAACAAATACAACAAAATTTCACATACATACAACACCTTAGAAAATCAAGATCATAAGGACTAAAAGTAAACTAGTGGATAGTAGAGGGTGGGGGATTTGGTGGATGTTAAACAAAGCCTACAGAACTTCTGTGACACAGGAGGAACAAGGTCAGGAGATGTACCCAAGGTGACTACCACTGATAATACATTATATCTTTGAAAATAGCCCAAAAGAATAGATTTTAAGTATTCTTACTATAAAGAAATCTAGTAAATATATTGAATAGCTTTATTTTAAAATATACATACCATAAATACATACATTTATTTTTATGGTAACCTCTATAGAACTTCGGTTTATATGCCTGCTTTAATAGACATAAGCAATTTTAGAGTAGGCAAATCCAGAAAAAAAAATTTTTTCTGGATGCTGCAGGTTGCAAGCTTCTTGGATGATGAAAGGACAGAGCACAAATCTTCACCAAATAATTTTTATGATCATCAGATCATGACCCAAGTTACTTGGTTCTGAGGATTATGCTACCTAGGGATCCTTGGTGTAAACAAAAACATAGGCTATGGCAACATTGTGAATGAATGCCAATCTTACTGCCTTAACAATTAGAAAGTTTATCTAGGGCCTTAGTAGTTTCAGAGCCTAGCTAGTTACATTTATAGCAGAAGAGGAGTTTAACAGATGTCCTTAGGGATAGGAGTTTGCAAATACATGTTTCATGCACATCCTCTTTACAGATTCAAAAAATAATTCCATGACAATTCTTCCACAATAATCTCTGAAAGGAAAATCACATTGACATCCAAATATTAACCATAACCTCTGTAACTAGGTGGTAGGCATACAATTTAATGTCATTATTTTTTAATTTTATTATATTTTTTAATTTTATTTTATGTGTGTGTTTTGTCTGTATATTATGTGTGTGTTCCAAGTGTGTGCTTTCCACCAAGGTCAAAAGAGGGTGTCAGATCCCCTAGATTGGAGCTATAGATGGTTATGAGCCTCATATGCAGGCTGGGAACCAAGCCTGATTGCCCTGCAAGAGCAACAAGTTTTCTTAGATTCTGGACCAGCTCTCCAGCCCCTATGTTACAGACTGGAGTGGCCTGACCATCAGCTGCCACAACTTTGGGGCAGGAACTCTTCCCTGGATCTCTCTTGGAGAACTGCTACTGAAAAACGTGATGAGAGAGTTCTTAGAGTGCAACCAAGTCCTACCCACTTCAAGCACCATGACTGTTGCACAATTGGTTGTCTTGTAGTGCTTTCTCTGTGGAGATCTGATATCTGAAGGAAAGTAGTGTCTTAAACAAGGACAGAACAGAGGTAGCTTGAAGAAGCTTCCCATGTACTCTGTAGCTGCAAACAGAAAAAACAAACTATTGTTTACATTTTTAAAATATTTTGTCAGATTTGTTTTAGTAAAATCCTCACTGAATCTCTGGCAGCAGGCTGGCTTTTGTGCCAGCTTTTGATGGATGTGTCTATGTATGCATGTGTTCAATGGCTTTTGTATGTGTTTATGAGGAAGCTGGGGAAGACTGCTGTCCCAGTGCCATTTTAATTGGGAAAGAACATCTAAATTTTATGAAGAAAACACACACAACAAAACATTTCTGTCATCTGTCTGAGGACATGGTTTTCTGTGAATGATAATCTTAAACAACCAAAAGATACTTTTTAGAACAGTATAAAATATCATGAAAATATAACTTGAAAGTACCATGTTGTTTGTGCCATGGATTTCAGTTTTCATTATTTATTTTTCCCTCCTCTCTGTGTTGTTTAAAACCTAAAGTTTCGATGATCAACTCAGATAATGCCCTCTGTTCTGCAGCAGGAGAACAAGTGCATTAGTAAAGGAGGTCACAAAACCTCTGAAATCAGGTCATCTCAGGGCAGGTACTTCCAGGTGGAAGCCCATGAAGAAGGACATTGCTTTTTTCAGAGGAGGTAAATATCAGCATAAACAGCAATGATGTCTTTAATCACTTCCTACATATAAACTCTCAATAGGAGCATATGAATGTGAAATTAGAAAAGCAATCTAAGTTAACCATCTGCAAAGATTACTAGTATAAATCGGGAAGTTGTGCCTGACTACAAGGACACAGTGCCTTCTGGACACAACAGTGCCGCTTATCCTGAGAACTTACAGAGGATGGGGCCTCAGGCATAAAACCTGTGCAAGAACACCCCAGACCAAATCGTAGGATGGAGAGGAGAGCTGGCCACACAATCCCACCCCCAGTCATAAAGCTGTTCATAACTGTTTGGTGCAGAGAGAGGGAGAGATGGTTTTTCCTGGTAAGTCAACCACCCTCTGGTATAAGGGCATATGTTCAAGAATACTTAGGAAGAAGAAATTTGCCTTGATATAAAAAAAAATTGAAGAACAAAAAAAAATGGTGGATACAGAAATGAGGGTGAGTCTTGGAAGAATTGGAGGAGGGGTGAATATGGTCAAAACATGATGTATGAAACTCTCAAAGAACTAATATTTATTTTTTTTAGTTAGAAAAAAATGCGTATCATATTTTAGCCTTGAGACTCTGTCACGTCGGCATCTTTTGATAGCAAATATTTCTTTTTTTTTTCTTCCCAATTCATACACTCTTTCCTCTCCCTCTCTCTGAATGACCTCTTAGCCTTGGATGTAATTTTTAGTTTTCTCTTAAGACAACATTTTTGTATCATTTTGTGATTACCTATATACATCTTTAATAACTCTGTGTGCTAAACAGAAAATCTACTGCAAGAAAAACCTCAAGATTAGCACTTGTCTTTATATGTTGATCCTAGATGCTTTTTATTACCATGGTAGAAAAATGGGGGAAAAATGGCTTATTCATTTAAAGAACTAAGCAATTCCAACAAATAAAACATTGAGATTTAGGGTGCAGATCAGTGATACTGCTCTTCATAGTGTGTGACAGGCCTTGTGTCTTCAGTTATGTGAATTTGCTTACTGTTTCATGCTTTCCTGTTCAAAATACGGTAAATTCTAAACTTATACTCAACTTTGTATTTGTTAAAATTGTATTCATTTTTTTAGAATGTATGTGTGCACACGGATATGGGACTGTATGTGCTATGGCACATGTCTGAGGACAGACTATGAGATTTGATTCTCTCCTTCTACCATGTGGATGACAAGAATAAAATAACTTTGGAAATCAAAAAAAAAAGATTACTAGTATATAAAAGATTGTTAAGAAAGGATGTTTTCTTACTATCTCTCAATTCCTTCCATGGCAGCTCAAATAACCTAGAAATTTCTAAATGGGTCATACTCAACTCCAGTCATTCATAGTCTCCTCTATCCATTCTGGCTCTCCTCAGAAGACTATCTTCTACTCGCCAATTAAGAATTAGCTCACAGCATCCCTCTCCATGGAACCTCTATTTAACGTTTCTGTATAGCTTCCACAAGACAAGCACTAACAATATCCAAGTGTCATTCCTTGGACACCTAATAGGAGAATATAACACATTAATGTCCTGTTTGTTGGTTTATTTAGGGGTCTATACCACCTATATATGACTCATCAGGCTTCAGGCCCAAAAACACATCCAGCAACTAAATCATGAGATCATTTGCTATAGAAATGATCAGTATTTATATTTTGCCATCTAGATTCAGTACAATATCTAACACCTGAAAAATGGGTGGCTAGTGTCTCCTGAGTGACTACCTGGGTGAGGAAGTGAATGGAAGCATCCTTGGCACACCAAGAATTCTGCTGCCTTTCCTCCCTTCTTCTAGGCACCTTTAAAAACAAATGCTGAGTAAAAAAGTTTTTCAGAAGCAACACAGATATTATATCATTCTCCTACTGAGGAAAAAGGTTGAACTGACAGCTGACACAGAAAGGAAACTACTCAAGTATTTTGCTTTGCTTCTTTTTTCTTCAAGGAGAATGACTTGCAAACTAGAAAAGGTAAAAGTGATGAAGAGGCAAATATGAGAAGGCAGTAAGGAAGGACTGAGATTCTTTAAATGAATCCAAACCTTTCAGCTCAGTGATTTCACACTACAAAATTAAAGTGAGTCCCAGGTGTGACTGCAGAACCTAACATATAGCCTCTGACAAAGGCTTGCTAGAAAAACAGAAGTTGGACTATGTCCTTTCATTTAAAATGACAGAAAAATACAAAATATGGGAACTGCAAGAAATGAGTATGACCTTGTCATGGATGGAATTCCAGAAAGTGTTTGTAAAGGTTATTGTTGTAGCACTAGGAATAGTAAGCGATGCTCACTACTGGAGATGGCTCACCTACAATATGAAGGCTCACTCAATGCTTTTCTCTTATCCTTTATTTAAAAAAAAAACACATGATTATCATGTAAATGAGTATGAAATGTTTAGTTGATACTGAAATTTTGACTTTCAGAATAATTGTTTTAATCAACCTTCTAGTAGGTCCTTGCTGATAAAATGGCAAGACTTATCTTGGAGATCAATATTTGGCCTGAACCCTGTTTACTTCAGCACATTTATAAATGGTCATGTAACCTTATTCTGAAGAATTACCCATTTGAATGTGTATATATAAAGAATAAATACTAAATCAAAAATATTAGAAACATATGCTACTGTGGCATTCAGATTTGAAAAGCTTATGAACACACTGGAAGAATTATCTAAAAGTAATTATGTAGAAAGGAGTTGAAATATGTGTAAATCTAATATTAATACTGCAGAAAACAATGGGTCTGATTTTAGCTTACATTAAAAAGCAACTAAAATAATTACAGGGAAATCGTTCATTTTCAACCATGCATTCTTGGTTAGCCCTCCTCTAGAACAGCAGTATTTCGCCTCTGTTCCTTCAGATTCTGTCTTTGTAGGAAGTAGATGTGGCTAGATCATTTGAATATAAGCCATTGGTACCTTCATTTCCCACCCAACTCTAGTCACTGAATGGAATTAGTCAATGAAACAGTCACAAACATTGAGGGATCCTTTCTTTGCTTCTACTTCAGATCAGTTGAGGCAGCAGTCCAGCATGAGTGCATTGTGCAGCTCTGAGATGAAACATTTCTTCATAGGTCTCCAGTGTGGATACTGAGGTCTGTGTATGTATAGTTGGTATAGGTAGTGTGAATAAAAACTCTGTAGCTACACCATTAAATCATGTCCTCTAGGTTTCAGGGTAGTAGCTTCTACCATGATCTCCTCTGATTCTCTTCATTTTACAACCATCACTATCTCCAACAGTGAGCACTCATCATGATTCTGGATTATTGAAAGAAACTCTGGGTGTTTTAAAAAGCAAAAAACCCTGTTTACTAACTATGGGACTTATAATACTAGTTGATTTATTTTGACTGCTTGTTTGTACTGTTCTCCTTACAACACATCATTTCTCAAACATCCACAAACACCAGAATGGGCAACTGCCAAATTAAACACAATCTTTGTAAGCATTAATAGGCGTTACAAAATATTTTTGCTAGGCATTATAGTGGTATTCTATTTGTACTGAAATGTGATTTTGTTTGTATGTTAATAAATAAAGTTGCCTAGAGGTCAGAGCTATTAGCAAGCCATAGCGAAAGCCAGGGCGGTGGTGGTCCACGCCTTTAATCCCAGCACTTGGTAAGGGGTGGTGGTGGTCCACGCCTTTAATCTCAATACCAACCATAGAGACCTGGAGGTCCGTACAGAGAGGCAGTGACAAGGCAGTCACGTAGTTGGGTTTACAACCAATGAGAAGGCAGAACAGAACTCCTATTTAAAGACGAACACACAGGGGGTAGTTCCTTTTCGGAACTCTCTTGGCGGGAGAAGCTAGCTGGCAGAAAAGCGGGTAAGATTCTTAGCTCTGACCTCTTTGGGCTTTCATCCTTACATTGGCTTTGTGTTTATTATTTAATAAGGCGGTTGGTTACATCTACAAGGCATTATTATTTGTTTTCAGCCAAGCATTTAATGAATGGTTAAAAGCACTAGGAGAGACAAATCAGGGCAGGAGGCGAACATCTATGGGATGAGCAAGAAACCTAGTACAATGGAAACTCCCAGGAATCTGTGAGGGTGACCCTAGCTAAGGATCCTAGCAATGCAGGATACAGAGTTTGAACTAACCATCTCCTGTAACCAGGTAAGACTTGCAGCAGAGGGATTGGAATACCAATACCACTATACAAACTTGGACCTACAATTTGTCCTGCCTACAAGGTGTACTGGGGTAAAGGGAACAGAAATTGTGGAAATGACCAACCAGTGACTGGTCCAGCTTGAGACCTATACCATGAGAGGTAGTCCACCTCTGACACTGCAAGGAAGGCCAAGACCTAGAAGCTGGACTGCCCAGAGACCTAAGACAAAACCAACTAAACATAACTGGCAAAAAAGTTAATGAAATGATTCCTAACGATATTCTGCTATACTCATAGATTGGTGCCTAGCCCAGTTGTCATCAGAGAAGCTTCACCCAGCAACTGATGGAAACAGATGAAGAGACCCACAGCCAAACACTAGCTGGAGTTGGGAAATCCTTCAGAAGAGGAGGAGGAGGAGGAGGAGGAGGAGGAAGGACTGTAAGAACCAGAGGGGTCCAGGACACCACAAGAAAACCCACAAAATCAACTAACCTGGGCTCATAAGGGCTCACAGAGTCTGAACTGCCAAACAGGGAGCCTGCATGGGACTGACCTGGGCCCGCTGCTGTAGTCACAAGTTTTCCTGTATCCCACCCATCCCATAGCTGCTCAGACAAGTAAAAGCACAGAGGCTTATATTACTTACAAACTGTACGGCCTAATGGCTCAGGCTTCTTGCTAGATAGCTCCTATTACTTAACCCATTTCTATTAATCCATTAGTTGCCATGTGGCCATGGCTTACTGGTATTTTCACATCTTGCTTCTCCTGGCAGTGCTGGTGTCTCCTGACTCTGTCCTTCCTCTTCCCGGCATTGTCCTTATGTACTCGCCCTGCCTATACTTCCTGCTACTGGCCAATCAACATTTTATTTATCAACCAATCAGAGCAACACATATTCACAGCATACAGAAAGACATCCCACACCACTTTCCCTTTTCTGTCTAATCAAAAAGGAAGGTTTTAACTTTAACATAGTAAAATTACATATAATAAAACAGTTATCAAGCAAGAATTACAGTTACAATATCTAGTCTTTGTATTTGGCAAAATTAAAGAAAATATTCTACCATCTATCTTATATATGTGAGTCTAAAGTTTCATGTATAACTAATCTTTTATCATAACCAAGGAAAATTATAACTATCTAGTCTTCAACTCCATCAAAGTCCCCAGAAGGATATAATATTACCTATGTAAACAGAAAATGCATTGTAAGCAACTTCCAAAAATCTAGAATGACAGAGACAGCTGGCTGCCTGAACAGTCACCCAAAGTTCCTCTGTAACGTTGGGGCATCCATCTTCAGCCTATAGGCCTAGAGTCTCTTAGTCACTTCTCTTTGTGTCTGCAGAATGTTTAGCAGTCTCCTCTGTGATGCAAGAACCTAAAGAACCATTTAGCCTTTCAGAGTTCAGTGGTCACCTTCCTATGGGTCCTGCATGTCCTGTTTATATAACATATTATCAGCAGTCCAAGCAAGAGCAGTTTCTTGCCCAAATAACTATTTTTGCAAAGAAGATAAACTCCATATAGAGTGTCTTTGATGCCCATCTTTCTCTTTGAAGTAAATCGGTACTGCCAGGAGCAGACATGTCTCACTGTCCAGAAAGTCTAAATTTTTAAAACATTTAAAATGCCATATTCTGTAGGTCTTTGAAGTGTTTGAATATTACCTACCTAATTGAATTATATCTATGTATAGCTAGAAAAGTTAACTAACACGACTATAAGTTTGACTATTATAGGAGACTAATTATAATCTGTATTTCTTAATTATCCATTACAATTTAAATGAGTTACATAAACATAATACCTTAAATGAGAATATATATATATATATATACAGTATAACAAAATTAACTTTATATTTGTAATAAACTAAAATCTATGACATTTTAAACAAGTTGTTGCTCTTTAAGTAGGTTCAGTAATCTAACCTTTTATCGTACCATATCTATATTATCCCTTTGTCATTTTTAGAAAGAGATTGTATTTATAATCAACCCCCTTTAAATAAAAATAAACATTTATAATCAATATTTTGGGAATTTGGACATAGCTTCTCATACTACTTCTTGCTGGATGAGGGCACTGTCAATCTTATGGGGATCCTGAGAAAATAAAGAATTATGGTCAAGTCCTGATTGGAATAATCTGTGAGGCTACATTGTCTGAGTCAGTTGCCTTGAAGCCATTCTGGATGTTGGATCATTTGGGCCATGGTGTCATCTGAGACCTTTCAGGGGGTCTTGGCTGATCAGACCATACATCACAGCATACAGAAAGGCATCCCATAGCACTCTGCATATATGTTACAGTTACGTAGCTTGATGTTCTTGTGGGACTCCTAACAGTGGGAGCATGGGCTGTTTCCAGTTGCTTTTGGGATTCTTTGCTCCTACTGGATTGCATTGTCCAGACTTAATAGAAGAGGAATTGCGTAGTCTTACTGCAACTTGATATGCCATGGTTGGTTGTTATCCATAGGAGGTCTATCCTTTTCTGAAGAGAAATGGATGAGGAATGGATAGGGGAGTGTGTGGAGTAGGGACTGGGAGGAGAGGAGGGAGGGGGAACTGTGATTGGGATGTAAAATAAATATATAAATAAATACTTTAAAAATGTTTGTTTAGGAAGCATTTAGAACTCCAGAGTGTCATCATAGAAAATGACAGAGGACTGAAGTGTCTTCTCTAAATTTCTAAATTGAGCAAAAAAAAAAAAAACCCAAAAAAACAAAGAACAAAACAAAAAAAACCCCTAAAAAACAAAAAACAAGGTTCACTATTTTAGCTAAGGTCAAGTATGACGCAGATATATTTGGGTGAGAATTCTCATCCTGAAATTCCTTCCAGTGTGTGTGTGTTTTCATGGGGTGGTTGTCTCAGCAGTATTTTTCAGCTTTCTCTTTTTGAGTTAGAGCCAGATTCTACTTAGTACTTCCTTACAGGTCCTAACTTAGTTAGAATAATCATTGCTGCCAGCCTTTAACTTTGTTTGGGTTGTTTTTTAAATGTATTTCTTTTTTCTTTTTTTTTTTTTTTTGGTTTTTCGAGACAGGGTTTCTCTGTGTAGCTTTGCGCCTTTTCTGGCGCTCACTTGGAAGCCCAGGCTGGCCTGGAACTCACAGAGATCCGCCTGGCTCTGCCTCCCGAGTGCTGGGATTAAAGGCGTGCGCCACCAACGCCCGGCTTGTATTTGTTTTTTCATCCTGACTGAAGCTTCGCCTCCCTCCTCTCTTCCCAATCCTCCCCTTTCACCCCTGAGTCTCCAACCACCTCTCCTCCAAATTCTCTCAGAAAGGGGCAGGCCTTCTATGGGCATCAGCAAAGCATGGCATGTCAAGCTGCTGTAAGACAAAGCACCTACCCCTGTGTTCATTCTTAGCAAGGCAATCCAGCAAGGCAATCATCCAAAGAGCCACCTAAAGCACCAGCGACATCAGCCAAAGCATCAGGGACAGCCCCCACTCCCACTGCCAGGAGTCCCACAATTAGACCAAGTTACACAACTGTCACATACATGCAAAGGGCCTAGGTCAGTCCCATTCAGTCTCCCTGGTTGTTGGTTCAGACTCTGTGAGTTCCCATGAGCCAATCTGGCTATTTCTATGGGTTTTCCTGTGATGTCCCGACCGCCCTGGTTCCTACAATCTTTTTTCTGTCTCCTCACCAGGACTCCCAGGGCTTAGCCCAACGTTTGGTCTTAGGTCTCTGAATCAGCTTCCATCAGTCACTGGATGAAGGCTCTCAGATGCCAACTGGAATAATTACCAATCTAATCAGATCTTCTTGGATTGGGGGCAGGTGGGCAGAGGAACTTAAGGGATTGGGTTGGGAGTTGGGCAGAAAGGGAGAGTGCTGAGAGAGATGACTGGAAATGGGTTGAGAAGGAGTCTGATGCAAGGGAAAGTCCCAGGAGTCTTCAAGGATGGCCCCAGCTAAGATTTCTCACAGCAGTGGATGCATAGCCTGAACTTGGATTTTAGTTTTTTAAGCAGGATTGCCCAGTGTATTTGAGACTGGACTTAATCTTGAAGTTGTTCCCCCATCTCAGCCACTGGAGTTCTCAAATTATAGGCATGGACTGATATACTCTGTTTATCATTTTAGAACCTAGTAACCATGTGGCTGGAGCCTCAACCTTCAGCATAGAAGTCTAGCTGACACTTCTAACTTCAGTGTGTCATCCTTCCTTTGCTCATGTGTGGGGCATCTGGGAGTTGAGTGTGTGGTGGTATTGTGTTCCCCAAAATATTGTGTACCTTAATAAACTTATCTGGGGTCAGAGACGGAATAGCCACAATATGAAACAGAGGTTAGGCAGTGGTAGCACACGCCTTTAATCCTAGCATTCCAGAGGCAGAAATTCATGTGTTCAAGGATACACCCATGCATGGTGACCTATGCCTTTAATCCCAGAAAGCCACACCTTTAATCCCAGGGAGTGGTGGTAGAAAGCAGAAAGATATATAAGGCGTGAGGACCAGAAACTAGAGGCATTTGGCCTGAGCAGGCCTTTGGCCTGGAGAAGCCTTTGGCCTGGAGAAGAATGTGGCTGGTTAAGCTTTCAGGCTTCTAGCAGCAGTTCAGCTGAGACCCATTCTGGATGAGGGCTCGGGGCATCCAGTCTGAGGAAACAAGACCAGCTGAGGATTCAGCGAGGTGAGATAGCTGTGGCTTATTCTGTCTCTCTGACCTTCCAGTGTTCACCCCAATACCTGGCTCGGGTTTGATTTTATTAATAAGAACTTTTAAGACTCATGCTACATGAGTGAGTCTCTATTTTATTCTATCCAGAGAAAGTGTTCACCTTGCAGCAGGTAAGATGTCCTGTGGACATGTTTCCTAAGTGAACTTTCAACATTATTTGAGATGGTAACTCTCTCTCCACTCATGCTTTCAAAAAATAGCTGTTATCTAGTGTCTGAACTAAAAAATTTTAGGACAATATAAGTGAAGTTTCTCTTTGACTTGTCCTGCCCTGTGGCTATTAGGATTCAGCTTTAAGATCTAACTCACTTGAAAACTATCTTTTAAATATTTATGTTTATATCTGTAGATTAATATTGCTCTCATTCTTCACAAGAGAAATTTCTTTTTGGAGTGAGTGGTAGTTAATACCGAGACTCACAACTGTTCAAAGTAAAGAGAATACTTGACAGTGGAATACTTAGCTCTAAATTAGACATCTATATCATTCTGTCCAAATCTCATTGAGGAATAGAGTACAAAAAGAATATAATCACCATACCTTGAGAGGAGTTATATGAAGCAGTGCCTTTTGTACATGCCATTGCATTCATGAATTTATTGCAGCTGTGGTTGTTACTTGCACATGACCTATATAAGAATAGGAACATCACCAGGTCATCATGCATGATACAGGTGATTATGAGGATCCATGTACCTAGTTCTCCCACATGCAACACATATGCTGTGGGAAGCCTTTCTGTAAGTTGCGAATATGTTTTGCTCTGATTGGTTGATAAATAAAGCCATTTGGCCTGTGGCAAGTCTGGTTATAGCTAGGTGGGAAATTGAAGGGGGATATGTGGTGGTATCGTGTTCCCCAAAATATTGTGTACCCTAATAAACTTATCTGGGGTCAGAGAACAGAACAGTCACTAGATACAGAGGCTAGAAAATGGTGGCACTCACACCTTTAATACTAGCCTTCTGGAGGCATGGATCTCTGTGAGTTCAAGGCCACACTGGAAATAACCAGGCATGGTGACTCACGCCTTTAATCCCAGAAAGTGAGCCTTTAATCCCAGGCAGTGATGTCAGAAAGCAGAAAGGAGCTCCCATCTGCACAAGAGACCCTGCAATCTCTATGCCCTGCCCCCACACAATCCGCCTGAGATCCTAGCCACTTCCTGAAACTTAGAGACCAGTCCCCAGCGCCCATGCCACCCCAGAGCTCCCATCTGGACAATAGGTGAGTGCCTGGTGTCATACTCAGAGAGGCCAAAAACTAGAAGCTTTTGGCATGTTAAACTTTCAGGCTTTGAGCAGCACAGTTCAGCTAAGATCCATTTGGATGAGGAATCAGAAGCTTCCAGTCTGAGGAAACAAGATCAGCTGAGGAATTGGCAAGGTGAGGTGGCTGTGGCTTGTTCTGTTTCTCTGATCTTCCAACATTCACCCCAATACCTGGCTTCAGGTTTGATTTTATTAATAAGACCTGTTAAGATTCATGCTACAAGGATAGGAAGAAAAGTAGAGTAGGGAGAGATGCCAGCACTGCCAGGAGAAGTAAGATGTGAAAATACTAGTAAGTCATGGCCACATGGCAACTTATAGATTAATAGAAATGGGTCAAGTTATAAGAGCTAGCTAGCAAGAAGCCTGCTATAGGCCATACAATTGCTAATTAATATTAAGCCTCTGGATGATTATTTTATAAGTGGCTGTGGGACCTTGGGGCTGGGCGAGACCAGAGAACCTTCCAGCTACACACATATGACCTCTCGGGCCTGATTCCACTTGGTGGCTGAAGATCATCTCAGTAGATATCCTACATTGTCCTGGCATCCCCAATATCCTGAGATATCTGTTGTAATTTAGGATTAACCTTCACAGCTTCAAACAATATACTCTCAGAGCCCCTTTGCAGAGACTTCTAAGCAGCCTCACATTTCCTGGATGGGCTCTCTAAAACCATAGATTAAGACTTCATGACTCAACTTCCTGAGACTTAGAGACCAGCCCGCAGCACACATCCTGCCCTGGAGCTCCCATCTGGACAAGAGAACCTGCAATCTCCATGCCCTGCCCCCACACAATCCGCCTGAGATCCTAGCCACTTCCTGAAACTTAGAGACCAGTCCCCAGTGCCCATCCCACCCCAGAGCTCCCATCTGGACAAGAGGTGAGTGCCTGGGGTCATACTCAGAGAGGCCTGCCCTTAGGTCCCATCCCTGGGCACCAGCCATTCTGGAAAGAACTACCCAACTTGGCCCCAGGTTCTGGCCATAGGGCAGGCCCTGCAGAAGGTTCCCCTTTTCCAAGACCCCAGACAGACCCTGTAATCTCCACGCCGTGCCCCCATACCCATCCACCTGAGACCCCAGCCACTTCCTGAGACTCAGAGACCAGCCTGCAGCTCCCATCCAGCTTGGAACTTCCATCTGACAAGAGAGCTTCCATCTGGACCAGAGAGAGGCTTCCTGAATCTGTCAGCTCTGTCTGGACCAAGAGCGCTGATAAGACCAAGAACAAATCCACAAAGAAATGGGCAGACGTCAAGGCAGAGTACATACAACAAAATAAAGAGCAATACAGCATCACCAGAACCTAGCTCTCCTCCAACAGCTAGACCTGAACATCAAAAATTGGAAGAAGCAGAAAACAACAGCCTTATGAATAACATCATGAAGAAGGTAGAGGCTTATATACAGGAAAAGACAAAAAAAATGGCAAGAGTGCTATAAAAACCTAGAGGAAAGGACAATTAAAGTAGAAGAAAACAATAAAGTCCTGGAAGAAAACAATAAAGCACTGAAAGAAAGCCATGAAAAAGCAATGAAACAAATGGCAGAAACAGTCCAAGACCTGCAAAGGGAAATAGAAAAAGTGAAGAAGACACAAACGGAGGGAATGCTGGAAATAGAAAATCTGAGTAAACGATTGGGAACTTCAGATGCAAGTATAACCAACAGAATGAAAGAGATGGAAGAGAGGATCTCTGGCATTGAAGATACAGTAGAAGAAATAAATTCATCAGTCAAAGAAAACACTAAAGCCAATAAAGTCATGAACCAAAATGTCCAAGAAATCTGGGACACCATGAAAAGACCAAACCTACGAATAGTAGGGATAGAGGAAGGAGAAGAATACCAACTCAAAGGCACTGAAAATATATTCAACAAGATCAATGAAGAAAACTTTCCTAACTTAAAGAAGGAAATGCCTATGAAGATACAAGAAGCCTATAGAACACCAAACAGACTAGACCCCCCAAAAAAGTCCCCTCGCCATATAATAATTAAACACTAAACGTACAGAATAAAGAAAGAATATTAAGAGCAGCAAAGGAAAAAGGCCAAGTGACTTATAAAGGCAAACCCATCAGAATAACATCCGATTTCTCAATGGAGACTTTGAAAGCCAGAAGAACCTGGACAGATGTAATGCAGACACTAAGAGACCATGGATGCTAGCCTAGACTAATATACCCAGAAAAACTTTCAATCATCATAGACAGAGTGAACAAGATATTCCAAGACAAAGCCATATTTAAACAATACTTATCCACAAACCCAGCCCTACAGAAAGCACTAGAAGGAAAATTCCAACCCAAGGAAGTCAGATACACCCTTGAAAACACAGGCAATAGAAAACGCCACCGCAGTAAACCCTAAAGAAGAGAAGTACGCACACACTATCACCAAAAAAATAACAGGAATGAACAGTCACTGGTCATTAATATCCCTTAATATCAATGGACTTAATTCACCTATAAAAAGACACAGGCTTACAAAATGGATATGAAAGCAGGACCTATCTTTCTGCTGCATACAAGAAACACACCACAAATTCAAAGATAGACACTACCTAAGAATAAAAGGCTGGGGAAAGACTTTCCAATCAAACGGTCTTAATAATAATAAATGGTGGGTGTAGCCATCCTAATATGCAGCAAAATAGACTTCAAACTAAAATCAATCAAAAGAGATCAAGAAGGGCATTACATATTCATCACAGGAAAGATCCACCAAGATGAAGTTTCAATTCTGAACATTTATGCCCCAAACACAAGGGCACCCACATATGCAAAAGAAACATTACTAAAGCTTAAACTACATATAAAAACCCAAACATTAATAGTGGGAGACCTCAACACCCCACTTTCACCACTGGACAGATCTCCTAAATTGAAACTTAACAGAGAAATACAGGACTTAACTGATGTTATGACTCAAATGGACTTAATTGATATCTACAGAACATTCCATCCTAACAAAAAAAGAATATACCTTCTTCTCAGCACCCCATGGAATCTTCTCTAAAAGAAGAAATATAGAAAGAAATTAAAGACTTCCTAGAGATCAATGAAAATGAATACACCACACACATACTCAAACTTATGGGACACTATGAAAGCAGTGCTAAGAGGGAAATTCACAGCACTAAATGCTCACATAAAGAAGTTGGAGAAATCTCACACTAGTGACTTAACTGCACACCTGAAAGCTCTATAACAAGAAGAAGCAAAGTCTCCCAGGAAGAATAAATGCCAGGAAATTATCAAATTGAGAGATGAAATCAATAAAATAGAAACAAAGAGAACAATACAAAAAAATTAATGAAACAAAGAGTTGGTTCTTTGAGAAAATCAACAAGATAGACAAGCCCTTATCCAATCTAACCAAAAGACAGTGAAAGAGCATCCAAATTAACAAAATCAGCAATGAAAAGGGGGACATAACAACAGACAATGAGGAAATCCAGAGAATCATCAGGTCATACTTCAAAAACCTCTACTCCACGAAACTGGAAAATCTAAAAGAAATTGGAAATTTTCAGGATAGGTACCACATAAATCAAGACCAGATAAACTATTTAAATAGTCCAATAACCCCTAAGGAAATTGAATCAGTCATTAAAAGTCTCCCAACCAAAAAAAGCCCAGGACCAGATGGTTTCAGCGCAGAATTCTACCAGATCTTCAAAGAAGAGTTAATACCAATACTCTTTAAATTATTCCACCCAATAGAAACAGAAGGAACATTACCAAACTCCTTCTATGAGGCTACAATTTCCCTGATTCCTAAACCAAACAAAGATGCAACAAAGAAAGAGAACTACAGACTGATCTCCCTCATGAACATTGATGCAAAAATACTCAATAAAATACTGGCAAACAGACTCCAAGAACACATTAAAACAATTATCCACCATGATCAAGTAGGCTTCATTCCAGGGATACAAGGGTGATTCAACATACAAAAGTCGTCAATGTAATACACCATATAAACAAACTCAAAGAAAAAAAACCACATGATCATCTCACTAGATGCAGAATGACAAAATCCAACACCCCTTCATGATAAAGGTCTTGGAGCGATCAGGAATACAGGGAACATACCTCAACATAATAAAGGCAATTTACAGCAAGCCAACAGCCAACATCAAATTAAATGGAGAGAAACTCAAAGCAATTCCACTAAAATCAGGAACGAGGCAAGGCTGTCTGCTCTCCCCATATCTATTCAATATAGTACTTGAAGTTCTAGCCAGAGCAATAAGACTACATAAGGACATTAAGGGGATACAAATTGGCAAGGAAGAAGTCAAGCTTTCCCTATATGCAGATGACATGATAGTACACATGAGTGACCCCAAAAATTCAACCAAGGAACTGATACAGCTTATAAACACCTTCAGCAACATAGCAGGATACAAGATCAACTCAAAAAAATCAGTAGCCCTCCTATATACAACTGACAAACAGGCTGAGAAGGAAATCAGAGATACATCACCCTTTACAATAGCCACAAATGACATAAAATACCTTGGGGTAACACTAACCAAGCAAGTGAAGGACCTATATGACAAGAACTTCAAGTCCCTGAAAAAAGAAATTGAAGAAGATGTCAGAAAATGGAAAGATCTCCCATGCTCATGGATAGGCAGGATTAACATAGTAAAAATGGCAATCTTACCAAAAGCAATCTACAGAGTCAATGCAATCCCCATCAAAATACCAACACAATTCTTCACAGACCTGGAAAGAATAATACTCAACTTCATATGGAAAAACAAAAAAACCCAGGATAGCCAAAAGAATCCTGTACAATAAAACAACCTCTGGAGGCATCACAATTCCTGACATCAAGCTCTACTATAGAGCTACAGTAATAAAAACAGCTTGGTACTGGCATAAAAACCGACATGTGGACCAATGGAATCGAATTGAAGACCCTGACATTAATCTATGCACCTATGAACATATAATTTTTGACAAAGAAGCCAAAACTGTACAATGGAAAAAAGAAAGCATCTTCAACAAATGCTGCTGGCATAACTGGATGTCAACATGTAGAACGCTGCAAATAGATCCATATCTGTCACCATGCACAAAACTTAAGTCCAAGTGGATCAAAGATCTCAACATAAATCCAGTTACTCTGAACCTGATAGAAGAGAAAGCAGGAAGTAGTCTTGAACACATTGGCATAGGAGATCACTTCCTAAATATAACAGTAGTAGCACAGACACTGAGAGAAACAATCAATCAATGGGACCTCTTGAAACTGAGAAGCTTTTGTAGAGCAAAGGACACAGTCAACAAGACAAAGCGACAGCCTACAGAATGGGAAAAGATCTTCACCAACCCCACATCTGACAAAGGGCTGATATCCAGAATATATAAAGAACTCAAGAAATTAGACATCAAAATGCCCAGCACTCCAATTAAGAAATGGGGTATAGAACTAAACAGTGAATTCTCAACAGACTAAGTTCAAATGGCTGAAAGGCATTTAAGGAATTGCTCAACATCTCTAATCATCAGGGAAATATAAATCAAAACGACTCTGAGATACCACCTTACACCTGTCAGAATGGCTAAGATCAAAAACACTGAAGACAGCTTATGCTGGAGAGGATGTGGAGCAAGAGGAACTCTCCTCCACTGCTGGTGGGAATGCAAGCTTGTACAGCCACTTTGGAAATCAATATGGTGCTTTCTCAGAAAATTGGGAATAAATCTCCCCACAGACCCAGCTATACCATTCTTGGGCATATACCCAAGGAATGCTCAATCATACCACAAGGGCACTTGCTCAGCTATGTTCAGATCAGCATTGTTTATAATAGCCAGAACCTGGAAACAACGTAGATGCCCTTCAACTGAAGAATGGATAAATACAATGTGGTACATATACACAATGGAGTACTACTCTGCTGAGAAAAACAATGACATCATGAGGTTTGCAGGCAAATGGATGGATCTAGAAAAAAAATCATCCTGAGAGATCCAGACTCAGGAAGACAAACATGGTATGTACTCACTCATAGGAGGATACTAGATGTAAAACAAAAATGACTAGAGTGCTACTCACAACTCCAGGGAGGGTACCTAGAAAACAGGACCCTAAGAAAGCCACAGGGATCACCCAATGACAGAGAAATGGATGAGATCTTCATGAACAACATGGACATGAGTGGGGGTAATGAAGGGCAAGTTTCGAGGGAAGGAGAGCTTAGGGGAGCAGGAGATCGCAGCTGGATCAAGAACAGAGAGGGAGAACAAGGAATACGAGACCATGATAAATGAAGACCACATGAGAATAGGAAGAAGCAAAGTGATAGAGAGGTCCCCAGAAATTCACAAAGATACCTCAACAATGTACTACTGGCAATGGTCGAGAGAAAGCCCGAACTGACCTACTCTGGTGATACAATGGCCAAACATCCTAACTGTCGTGCTGGAAATCTCATCCAATGACTGAGGGAAGCAGATGCAGAGATCTACATCCAGGCCCCAGGTGGAGCTCCAGTAGTCCAATTGGCGAGAAAGAGGAGGGATTGTATGAGTGAGAATTGTTGAGACCAAGATTGGAAAAAGCACAGGGACAAATAGCCAAACTAATGGAAACACATGAACTATGAACCAATAGCTGAGGAACCCCCAACTGGATCAGGCCCTCTGGATAAGTGAGACAGTTCATTAGCTTAAACTGTTTGGGAGGCACCTAGGCAGTGGGACCGGGTCCTGTCCTCAGTGCATGAGCTGGTTGTTTGGAACCTGGGGCTTATACAGGGACACTTGGCTCAGCCTGGGAGGGGGGAACTGGACCTGCCTGGACTGAATCTACCATGTTGAGCTAAATCCTCAGGGGAGTCCTTGCCCTGGAGGAGATGGAAATGGGGGGTGCGCTGGGGGGAAGGTGGGGGCGAAGGGGGAGGACAGGGGAATCCATGGCTGATATGTAAAATTAAATTAAATTATAAAATGAAACAAAGACTTCATGACTCCTTTATTCTTGCATCACCAGTGCCTCCAAAACCAATACCATGTGAACAACAGTACCAAATTCTGCTTTCAATTAAATATGCAGTCTGACCCACTTTGACTACAGTTGTGTCAGATTCTCTGGGATGAGCCTGGGAAAACACTTTTCTAGGCAGCTGCTTTTGTGGAGTAGGGAATTTCTTCAAATGTATTTTCAGAGCCAGTTTTGCTTTTTTCACATTAATTTGTACCTTTACAAGTTAGGTCTTTCAATGGAATGAGTCTTACCTTCAATGTACCTTTCCAGTTCCTCTTTAAGGAGCACACATTTCTCTTCAGTTGTAAATCTCACATAGGTGGAGCTGCTTTATTTTCTGAACTTTTCTTGTCAAAAACTTTAAAAGTACTAACACATTTTCTCAGCCAAATTAATTAGACTAACATCTTTAAATTCAACTTCACTCAAGTTCTCAGGACACAGGCAAAGTGAAGCCAGATTCTGTCCCAAATATCACACAAATGAATGATCCCTAGTCTAGTCTAGTTCCTGATGGATTATTTACTTCTTTCAAAATTTTTACAAGTTAGATATCCTCTGTACAGAATTCCTATTCTTATAAATTCCAAGCTTTTTACCAGAATTGTGGTTGGTATATTGTGTAACCTAATAAAGTTAACTGGGGGTTAGAGAACAGAACAGCCAATAGATTAGACATAGAGGTCAGACAGTGGTGGCACACATACCTTTAATCCTATCACTTAACCCATCTGGCTCTCTGTGAGTTCAAGGCCACACTGGAAACAGAGCCAGGCATGGTGGCACACACCTTTAATCCCAGCGCTTGAGATCTCATGTCTTTGCTTGGCAAGGACACACACATGCCTTTAATCAAGGAAGTGATGGCAGGAAGCAGAAAGGTATATAAGGCATGAGGTTCAGGAGTTGAAGGCTTTTACGTATTTCAATTGAGACCCTCAGGGGTGAAGACTCAGAGGCTTTCAGTCTGAGGATTCATGGAAATAGGATCAGCTGAGGAGTTGGCTGTGGCTTGCTCTGCTTCTCTGATCTTTCAGTATTCACCCCAATATCTGGCACTGGGTTTTTTCTATTGAAAAGACCTTTTAAAATTTATGTTACACAGAATGGCCCATTAAATACTATTTAAAGAATGTAAGATGTTATGGGATATTTGTATATTGTGTGAAGGTGTATTGCTCTGACTTTTATAATAAAAACTGAATGGCCAATAGCTAGGCAGGAAGTATAGGCAGATAAACCAGATAAAGAGAAGAGGAAGAGAATCTAGGTGCACAAGAGATGCCAAGAGACACAGAGAGGAAACAGGAGGTGCAAGATGGAAGAGAGGTATTGCCACATGATAGAACATATTGGTATAAAGGGGTTAATTTAAGTTATAAGACCTAGTTAAGAACAAGCCTATGCTATATGCTGAGCTTTTGTAATTAATAAGAAATCTCTGTGTCATTATTTGGTAGCTGGCTCTTGGGACAGAGAAAGACTCATTACATATGGTGTCCAATGTGGGGCATGTATTTCCACATAGGACCTGAGAAAGCTTAAAAAGAAAAATTCCAAACACACAAACATGGAGTCAGATATGGCTTCCTAGTCCTGCAGTCTCTCATGCAGGTTAAAGCTCCTTATTGCTGACTGAGAGCTGGAGCAAGCCGCCAGTGCCATGTGCCAGCACCATGTGCTAAGCTGAGTTATGTAGTGGCTGCCATGGCAATTTAAGATATGTCAGAGAATGCTGTAGGTGCTTAGTAAAGCCATGTCCAGACACAGAAAATCTCTAAAAAGAAACAATATGTTTAAAAATGTGGTTAGATGCTGAAGAAAGAGAAGAAAATGGGTATAAACAGTCATGGAAAAAATAGTTTAAGAATAATAAAATCTTTAAAGAAAGAATAAGGCAATATAAAAAAAGGCAACATAAAGAAGGGAAATGCACAGGGCATCAATCCTGTGTAGTGTTTCTTATTGACTTTGAATTTTTTAAATGCTAATGAACAGAGAATGGCAGCTGCTGAGAGACATTGGATTATGGAAGGGACTGTTGAATTAAACCAGCCTAGATACTTTAGGAATGTCATGGCTTCAAAATGGAAGTCGGACAATGTGTTACATTGGGAGGAAGGTTATGCTTTTGTTTCCACAGGAAACAAAAACTATGATTCTTTCAAAGTTAATGGAGATCAGATTTGACCAGGGGAGACATCTTGAGGATCTTGGCTACAGACATGAGGGAAAAAAGACAAGAAAGACTATAAGACAGGTGATGTGGAAGCTGATCTCTCAACATGGGAACAGCTCTGAGACTGTATGATATATGATAAATCTTATTGGCTACAGAGCCTTATAACTTATTATTATATGCCATCCTTGCATATTGATGGATAGATATTTATATTACAGTTTGGTTATATAATCCATATGGACTTGTAAAGTTGACAGATTCCTTTTACTTTCTCAAACATAAAACAAAAAAAATATCTTTAGCTGACTTATATGCACCACAACTCCATACTTGTTTTAATATAGATATATGTTACCTTTAAAGGAGGAGGGAGGAGGAGAGATCTGTGGGTGGTATGTAGAGTGAGTAGAAAATTTTTTAATAAAGAAAAATGAAAACAAAAAAAGTTTATGTATTTTCAGAAGAAAAGGACCAGACACCAGTAAAGACAAGTAGCCCAGATGACCAATCTCCTCAGAATACCTCTGTTGTAGTTTCCTCAAAATTCTGCATCCAGAACAACTTCAAAACTGCTTAGCTAAGATGGTTCAGCCTCAAAGATTATCCAGCCAGAACTTCAGATAAGCTTTACACTTTTCCATCACACCAAGACTGGACAACAGCTAGCTCTCCCAGGACTTGACCATTATCCCAATTTTCTCAGGGTTCCCTAAAGATGCTGTTGTCTCCAGATAATAGGAAGCAGTCTAGAGAACATGATGCCTACATTCCCTAGAGGTGAGGTAGGTAGTTTTTGGTCATTCAGTGGCTTATGGATGTTTGTCATCATTTAGGAGGGTTGGTTACAAGTTCTTGGTAATGGTCAGGAAAAAAAGCTGAACAAAGGAGTTTAGATTCAGGGAACTCTTTCTGAAGGGAAAAAAGGGGGATATAGTATAGAATTGATAGTATAAAAGGGTAGATTATTGAATCTACTTTTAAACTAAAAAAGCAAATTCTAGGCTCAAACAGTTTACACTGGTATGGATTTTTGTATATTGATACAAATTTAAGGTTATTTTTGTTATACTGTGTATATATGTTTCTAGTCTTGTTTAAGGTATTGTATCTATGCAGCTCATTTAAAAAATATAATATAAAGTTCTAGTCTTTGAAAGATATTTAGGGTTAATAATTAGTCATCTATAACAATTAAACTTAGTCATATTAGGTATGTTTTGGAAGTCAAATAGAAATATATTTTAACTAGGTCTCCAGTCTCTTCAGAGACCTATAGAATATGGTCTTCAGGATGTTTTGTTAACATAGGACTTTTCTTGACAGTGAGACACATCTGCTCCAGACAGCACCAATTTGCTTCAAGAGAGGGTGATGGGTATCAAAGAACCTCCATATGGAGTTTGCTTTCAATGTGGCAAGGCTGATCATTTGGGAAAGGGGCTGCCCTTCCTTCCACTGCTGACAGTTATGCTGTCCAAACTGGATGAGCAGGAAACAAACAAACAAAAACAAACAAACAAAAAAAAAGGCGACTGCTGAACTTTGCCAAGACAAGGTAAAACCTTCAAAATTCCTGCTTCACAAAAAGTATGTCAGATATTCTAGACATATAGGCCATGGATGAATGTCCCATCATTGCAGAGGAAGCTTGGGTGACTGTCCAGGTAGCCAGTTGTTTCTGTCATTTCCGTAGTTTTGGAAATAATTTGCTCTGCACTTCATGCTTATTGAGTAATATTATATCCTTCTTGGGTCTTTGATGGGGTTGAAGACCAGATAGTTGTAGTTATAGTGTTCATTGTTACCAAATTTTAAAAAACTTACATAAGAGATGTAAAGTTTATAGGATTAAGAGACATAAAAACTTAAGTTGTTAATCAAAGAAAATGTTTTGAGGTCTAAAAATATAGTTTTGGGTGGATAACACAAGTTAGGATAAAAAGTAAACTAGGCACAAAACTTTGGACTCACCAAGATAGGATCAATAATGGAATATTTTGTTTGAATTTGCTAAATACAGATAGACTGAACATTTTAAGTATAATTCTTACCTGATAATTGTTCTTATTGTATATAGTTTTATTACATTAGAGTTAAAATCTTTCCTTTTTATTTAGACGAAAAGGAGGAAATGTTGTAGAATATTTGTATACTCTGTGGAGGTGAATTGTTGTGATTGGTGTAATAAAAGGTGAATGGCAATAGCTAGGCAGGAGGTATAAGTGGGAAAACCAGGGAGAGAATAGAAGAGGAGGAGAATCTAGGCATACAAGAGGTGCCAAGAGACACAGAGAGGAAAGAAGAAGTGTAAGATGGGAGAGAGGTAATGCCATATGATAGAATGTTGATTAATATAAATTGGTTAATTTAAGTTGTAGTTAGTTATTTAGGAACTAGATAGGAATTAATTAATAAGAGGTCTTCATATTATTATTTGGGAGCTGGCTAATGGGACAGAAAAGACTAGTTACAGTAAAGGATTTTCTAAATTAAATTCTTAGTTTTTAATTGATTATTTGTGTTTATGTTGTGTGTATATGTATTTCTGGTGTGTGTGTGTGTGTGTGTGTGTGTGTGTGTGTGTGTATCCATACAATAGAACACATAGAAAGTTAGTCAGAGGATAACTCTCAAAAGTTGGAAAAGTTGCCTCTTTTTACTTTAGCGAGACAGGTTCTGCTTGTTTCTTCTATGCTGCCTATTCCAGATTAGCTGATCCTTGAACTACCCATCTAGTGTCTTAGTTTGCAACAGATTTGTTGGAGTTGCAGACCACCTTGCTGTTATATTTTTGAAAAGAGATACCATAACCAAATCAGTTTATAAAAAATAATTTAATTATGGGCTTATTTAGAGTATGAGCTCATGACCATCATGGTGGGGAGTAAATAAGCAGGCAGGCAGGGGACTGGAATGGTAGTTAAGAGCTTATACCTTATCCATAAGGTGGAGAGAGAAAAGGGGTAGGGGGTGCCTCTGACATGGGCTTTTGAAAACTCAAAGCATATTCCCAAAGATACCTTCTCCAACAAGGCCACACCTCCTAATTTTCATAAACAGTCCACCACCTGGGAACAAATGGTTCAAATATATATATGTGTGTGTGTGTGTGTGTGTGTGTGTGTGTGTGTGTGTGTGTATACACCTATGGGATCCATTATTATTAAAACTACCATACAGATGTATACCACTTATCTAATATTTTTACATGGATTCCAGGAATCAAAACAAATCATCAGGCTTTTACTCTCTGAACCAGCTCATGAACCAAGGAATTTTCTAGTTCAAATTTCAACTCTTAACAAGTACATGTTTTGATTTATCACAGCAATAGTCCTAGTTCTTGGTGTTGATTTCTATCTTAATTGCAGTTCTATTTTTGTGATAAAATTCCCTAACAAAACTTCTTAAGAGAGATGGGTTTGTTCTAGCTCACAATTCAAGAATACAGACCATCATGGTGAACAAGTTAAGGAAGTTTAAAGCAGGTGGACACTTCACATCCACAGTCAGAGAGAGAAAAGCAAACAGTGCATGTTGTAGCTCAGCTTCTTCTTTCCACTTATATATTCCTGGATCTCTGTTAGAGAATCATACTAACCACAGTGGTGGAGTCTTCTCATCTTAATTATCACAGTCACAGTAACTACTCACAGATATGCCCAGAGATATATTTCCTAGGTAATAGTAGATCTAATTGAAGTAAGTTGACACAGTATTATACAATAACATATTAAAATTATAAATAAAAGAAAGCACACTGAGAATGTAAGTGGTTGGCAGAAGAATCTTAGCTAAATGAGGTGGTTTGAATGAGATGTCCTCAGTACAACTCAAGCACTTGAATGTTTGATACTAAGATTGATGGTTGTTGGGGGATTATTGGAGGTGTGGCCTTAGTAAAGGAAGTATATCACTGGTGGTAGGCTTTGATATTTCAAAAGATTTACTCTCTCTGCTTCCCGTTTGTGTATTGGGATGTGATTTCTCAGCTCTTCATCCAGTGCCATGCTTGTCTGCTTGTTGCCATGTTCCTCCCTTGATGGTCATGGACTCTAACCATGTGGAATTGTAAGCCACAAATAAATTGTTTCATCTATAAGTGGCTTTGATAATGGTATTTTGCCACAGAAATAGAAAAGTGACTAACACAATAAACTTTGGGAAAACAGCTTCTGATATTCAACACACATTTGTTTAGCAATGTCCCCAAATAAGCAGGGGCCAAAGACCCACAGTTGTCTCCAACTCTTATCTGAATCCAGAGTTGGAACCGACTTTCAGTATACATGCTCCAGAGTGCCATCAGTAATAGCTGACATTTCCATTTTACTTGAACATGATGTTTCTATATCTATTCAGTTATTTGTGATAGATCTATAATCATCTCATAGTTACTTCAAACAATTTCAAATTAATTGTTACTAAAATTTTATGCTAGAGATTAATGAAAAAAAAAAAAAAACCTCAGTCAGGTCTCAGAAGTGGCCTGTCACTGGTCCACAAGTGTCCCGGCAGAGATAATAGCAAACATATAGTGCTCAGCTCACAGAATTAAGATACAAATTCATGTTTCAAGTTTGAAATAGTAAAATGAGCATTGTAAAGTAGAATGGTCTGCTGTGGATATCGCTCTGTATAAATAAAATGCTGACTGGCCAGTAGCCAGGCAGGAAGTATAGGCGGGACAAACAAAGAAGAGAATTCTGGGAAGTGGAAGGCTGAGACAGAGAGACACTGCCAGGTGCTGCCATGACAAGC
>CABHPH010142591.1:0-2500 GCA_902168325.1 Peromyscus nudipes
CCTGCTCTGCTGATGCTGTCCAGTAACTATGGCTAGCAGGTGCTGAGGATGGAGCTGTGGATATGTCCTGCTCTGCTGATGCTGTCCAGTAACTATGGCAACAAGTGCTGTGCCCCAGATGCAGTTGATGCCTTTGATGGCCAGCCAGGCCATGGTTCTCACCAGTGTCCACACTGGTCCCATGCACCTCTGTAACGTTAATGTGGCACTTTCTCGTCACTGTCCTGTTCCTTAGAAACCCTCTTCTCCATCTATCACCAGGACGTCACAAGAGGATTTGGCAGGTATCAGCAATAAAAGCCTCCTGAATGAAGCAAAGTGCCACCTTTTAAACTTTTATTCATGACAGTTTTATTCATTGTGTCTGTGCACACGCTAGTACCGAAGCACATGTGTAGATTCGAGGACAACTTGGAGGAGTTAGTTTTCTTCTTCTACCATGTGGGTCCTGAAGATGATATCATACTCAGGTTGTCACCTTTATGATAAGTGCCTAAGATCCACTGAGCCCTCTCACTGGCCCATGTCTTTTTTATTTTGATACCAACTTTGTGGGAATCATGATTTTAAGACCCATTTTTATTCCCTTTTCAGAAAGTCACTGTCTTGTGTAAAGGAAAACACCTGCTATCCCTTGGCCGTCCTCAGATCTCAGCCTATGATTTAAAAGTGTAGAAGAATCCTGTGGTGAGACCTGCTTGTGGGCAGGATGTGTCACAGGCATTTGAATAACACAGGCTAGGACTGATGTACCGTCCTTAGGGAGAGGTTCTGTCGTCAGGACCAGCGGCTTTCTTGGTTTTGATTGAAACACAGATATTTACTAGACTAAAGGGAATTATAATTTATTTTACCTAGACCACCACTCACTGGGCATGGTGGTACACACCTTTAATCTCAGCACCTGGGAGGGAGAGATGGGCTGCCCTCGGTGAGTTAGAGGCCAGCCTGGTCTATACAGCAAGTTCCAGGCCAGCCAGAGCTACAAACTGGGTTGTTGTTGCAAATGTTGTCCACGTTTACAAAACAGAGGCGGTACCGAAGACACTGATGTGATGACCCCTCGCCTAGAGATCTTGTTCCCTTGACCTGAAGCATGCTGCTGCTCTGGTTCTCTGGGCCTCTTGTATGCTGCACCTGACCTGTGCTCTCTTCCCAGGGCGAACCTTTCCAACGCATCCATACTTCTCTGCCCAGCTCGGAGCAGGTCAGCTGTCACTTTACAACATCCTGAAGGCCTACTCGCTTCTGGACCAGGAAGTAGGATACTGCCAAGGTCTCAGCTTTGTGGCAGGCATTTTGCTGCTTCATATGAGTGAGGAAGAGGCGTTCAAGATGCTCAAGTTCCTGATGTTTGACATGGGGCTGCGGAAACAGTATCGGCCAGACATGATTATTTTACAGGTACCGAGCATCCCTGTGATGTAAATAAAGAGATGCTGAATATGTGCACCATTCCTCTTTGGGCAGATCTAAATTCTGCTCTGCTGATGGCTGCTGATGCCTCACTCTGTGTTAGTCATTGATCTGTGTGCTTCCCATAATGGCTCTCGGGATGATGCTATTGATTGGCTCAGCATGTAGAAAAGAATATGAAGTTGGTCCAGGGCACACAGCTAGCCAGTGGCAGAGGTGGAATTTAAATCCAGGCTTGTGTGGCTCCAGGACCTTAACTCCTGTCCCTTCCCGTAGCTTCCTAGCAATGTGACTGGTACCTGCAAGCCTGTGATCTGCTCTGTCCTCTGCCTGGGATCCTCTCTGCATCCCCACCCCCGTCATATAGGCTTCAGCTCTGCTGTCGTGTACTATATCACAGAAGCTCTTCCTGCCTATGCTGACCCTAGACGTACCATTTCAGGCTATCTTGTCTCTTGCCTTCAGGACAACACATTTCCTGCCATAAATCACCCCAGTTATTTACTTCCTACATCTCAGGTCCTGATTTCCTTAGTGAAAGGAGGAGATTGTGTCAGGTTGTGCCCCTGGTTTCTAGCAGTGCCTGGAATGGAATAGAAACCCTGTCAGTATTTGATGAATGAACAAGTTTATCCAGAGAAAACCAAGCTGGGCTTGGTGCTGTAAGCCCCAGTTTTAGGAGGCAGGAGAATCCAAAGTTGTCGGCTGTCCTGGCCTATACACATGAGTTTAGTCTGAGCTACATAGTGAGGCCCTGTCTTAAAAAACAAAGTCTAGGGATGTAGCTCAGTGGTTGAGGTTTTCCTAACATACGGTGAGGTCCTGGGTTCGAGCCCCAGCATCCAGGCAGGGAGGGAGGAAGAGAAGGAAGGAGAGAGATCAACACAGTAGTGTGTCTAGCTTGACCAACACTGGGTTTGCTGCTTTCCAGAGGTGGAGAAAGCTCTGGGCCCTGAGCTGTCGGCGTATCCCTAAGCATTGCTCAACTGTTGGGGGACATGTTCATTAGTTCATTTCCCAAGAGGATTCCATAACTTAGGGGCTTTAGGATGTACCATTAGAGCTAAGGACTTGGTTTGAAAAC
>CABHPH010142591.1:7500-25119 GCA_902168325.1 Peromyscus nudipes
AAGATAACTTCCTGCTCTTCAGAGGACCTGAGTTCAGTTCCCAGCACCCACGTCAGGCAGCTTACAGACACCTGTAACTCGGCTCCAGTGGATCTGACACCCTCTTCTGGTACTCACATGTGCGCGCGTGCGCGCGCGCACGCACGCGCACACACACACACACACACACACACACACACACACACAAATAAATCTTGTAGCGCTAATTCTCCATCTTCTCATTTTCTGCAGTGGTGAGACTTATGTGTGGGTGTGTCACAGGACTCTCCACTGACATTGCCTTGGTGTGGCTATCCGTCCTCTAAGCCACTCAGATCTTGAAGTTAGTGTCTGAGCCTCACCAACCAGCCCTAAGAAGGAAGCAGGTCATCCCATTGTTGGCCACCCTGAGCCCTGAGCAGGTGTGGTGCCTTCGTTTCCCAGCACAGGCCATCCCAGTTGCCACCAACTCCATGCACATAGCCAGTGAACTGGTAAACGTCCCAAGGCCTCTTGAGAGCTAGCCTGCTGAGTAGGCCTACAGACCAGTTATCTTTCTCCTGTGCCTCAGTTTCCCACCTGTGCAGCAGTGTCCAGCCCTTGTGTTCCAGTTTGTGAGCAGCTTTCCCGTGCTGTCATTCTGACCCACGTGGAAAGGCATCTCGGAGACTCTTCTGGGGTGCTTTGGTTTGCCTCGATTTCTGTGGTTGGACATTTCTTCACTGTTTCCACCGTGTCGCAGCCAGGGGTGGGGTGGGGGTATCAGAGAAGGAGAGCTTGAGGTTGGTTGGCCCAGTTGGTGTATTTATACTTTTGTTTTCGCTTTTGTCTTTTTTTTTAAACTTTATTCCAGTCACTAGGTCACACTTGGCTGAGTCGAGTCACCCAGTAACCAGTGTTCCTGTCTGTGTTTTAGCCCCAGGACACTGGTTCTCATTCTGTCCTGGCTCCAGTTCCTGGAGAGAAGGGGAGACCTTGGGGACAGCGGCTCTGTTGTCTTTCCTGCTTGCCGGCCTCGTCCTACTGTATAAATTCAGTATAGGAATTGCTGTGGTTTGCCAGCCATCGTGAGAAAGCACAGCAAGAACTGGAGAGTTAGCCTTACCCAAATGTGAAACTCCTCAGACAGAAGAATGGTTCTTGGCTCTGTTATTAGGATGAAGTTCGGTGTGCTTTTGAAATTTTGTAGACCTGTTAAAAGCTTTAAGCATCTTTTGAATCCATCTTTTTATTTCAAAATATAATTTCTTGTCTTCAAGAGTCTTTTGGCTTTGCTAATTGAAAACATCTTTTAGTGGCTGGAGAGATAGCTCAGTGGTCACGAGCTCTTGTTACACAGTCATGAGGCCCAGAGTAACTAGCTGGGTATCCCATACATGCTTGTAACCCTAGCCCTGAGTGGGACCGAGACAGGAGGATCCCTCATGCTGGCTGCCAGCCTAGACAGGAAGACATGAGCCTTGTGTTCGGCAAGAGACCCTTCCTCAAAGGAATACGTAGGGAGTAGAGGACACGTGATACCCTTTTCTGCCCTCTATGAGTGCACATGGGTGTATAGATGTGCACACTCCACACGCGTGCGTGCACACACAGACACACAAAAATAAATAAAAGCTGTATTTTTAAACATCTTTTGGCAGCTCCTTTAAAATCTAGAGCATTCATGGAAAACATCATAAACTAATAAAACTTTTCTCAACTTTTGACGTTCTTTTGAATTTAATTGTTTTTTCAGAGTAGAAAAATTTTTATCTGAACCTGTGACAGAACTTAAGTTATATATTTATCTGTTGTTTTTAATTATTATCATTTGGGGTATTGTCTTGACAACTCCGTCTGAAATGTCTCTTTTTAAAAGTAAACAAAATTTGTAACTTGGGCTTAAATTTCCTACCCTTCTACTCTGTGGTGTGAGGAAGAGAAAAAGAGAATGTTATTTCATCAGGAACTGGCCAGGACTTAACTCTGCATTTCTGTGTCTTCTTAGATATGATCTTTCTTCAGGGATCAGAGGTCATATTTAAAGTGGCTTTAAGTCTTCTGGGAAGCCATAAGCCCTTGATTCTGCAGCATGAGAATCTGGAAACCATAGTGGACTTCATAAAGAACACGCTCCCTAACCTGGGTTTAGTGCAGATGGAGAAGACCATCAATCAGGTAAGGACTGCCCCAGGCCTTCCAAATGCCTGCGGGGGTCTGCAGTATCATTTTCTGAGAGGAGCTGGTTCTGACCACTTTGTGTTCCAGGTAGCATCTTTCCCAGTGTCTGGCATGTGGTGGGCACATCACAGATGTGCATCAAAAGACGAAACGTATGACTGGGTGTGTATGTTGTGTGTGTTAATGGCAAAAGGCAACGGGAAGCCAAGTGTGCTAACAAGGACAAGTTATCAGTAGTTTATGACATGTAAGAGGCTTCCCTCCTTGTTGTCTGTCCTTCTGAAATGCATACATCTGTAAGGTACCAGAGTTTGTCAAAATGAATGCTTTGATTTTTCCTCTCAGTGACACTAATTGAAATGTTCAGAAAATGACTTTCCTGTAATTAATAGGAGGTTGATTTCATGAATCTGCTCTATGTCATTCTTTTGCTCTTCTGTTGTTACTGTTGGAAAGTTTTGGCATCTCTAGCTTCCATATGCAAGAGAACCATTACTCTGAAATGGTGAACGTTTGGAGTAGAATTAGCTGAGAATTACAACTGGAGCAGATCGTGAATGGTTTGGGCTAGGTGTAGAAGCCAATATCCATTCTATGGAACAGAGACTTTTCCAGTAATGACTGCTGATGAGGAAGGATTGAGATACTTAGGGGTGGGAGGGTCGCCACTAGAAGTGTCCAGAGTCTGTGTGGCTGAGTGTATTGATGAGACGTCTCTACAGGAACAGAACCAATAGACTATGTCATAATTAGGAGGGACTGTTATATTGCCTTACATGATTGGAGCCTAGGTGGTTTAATTGCCATCTTCGTACCTTTGAGCCAGAGATCTACTAGCTCTTCAGTTCCCAAAGCCAGAAGTCTCTGGGAAAGCAATGATGCAGTCCTGGTTACAGCAGAAGGTCTACAATCCTCCTGGAGAACTGTGGGTTGAAGGCGGAAGGAGCTAGAGTCTGGTGTCTGTAGTGGTGGCACCAGCAGTAGCCACACTCACCCAGGAGCAATGGGACTTGGCTTGCTTGCCGGCTTCTTCTCCTCCACACCCTACCCTGACCCCTCTTTGATGGGGTCTCACTGTGTAGCCCTGGCTGCCTTGGAGTTACTTATGTAGATCAGGCATCATGACGTCATGACCACTGCTGCTAGGCTTAAAGGCTTCCTCCTCTTGCTTTTTTGTGACGGACCCGGCCTCGTGGATGGTCCTGCTCACATAGGACTTTCTCCGTGGGTTGTTCTGCCACACACCAGTCATCTCCAGAAATACCTGCACAGATACACCCAGAGCCTGGCTCTACTAATCACCCAGCATCTCTCAATCCAGTTGCATTAACAAGCAAAATAAAGCATCACACAGAATGTACTGGAAAGGGTTTCATCATTGATCACACTGCAGAGTCAGCAGTCAGCTCTCCTAAGCTTAGAACACGTTCTGTAGATAAAAATCTAGATAAGTCACTTAAACACAGATGGTGAAATAAAGCTTTTTTTTTTAAGTAAATACTTACGTAAGGATTTCTGATCGTTCTCTAGATAGCTCAGCACAGTCCAGTGAATCGCAGCCAGATGCAGTCTCCGCGATTCTACCCGTTCTTCTTCTACCTTAGGGGTTAAGTACTGAAATAGGTACAGATCTGGCCAGGGAGAGGGCTTCCTGTCGCTCGTGACCTTGCGTCTCTGCACACTGCACATGCCGATGATGGTGAGGAGTTCTTGTCCGCTGTGCACTTACTTACCTCTGGCTAACTGGATGGCTCCAGTTCTCACCTGCCTGGCACGGTCGCTCAGTGTGGACCACTGTGGCTGGCTGAGTCTTCTTTTCTGCCAGGTCCTAAGGAATCTGAATCTACACATGACCTCATGCAGTCAGGACCACATTCCTGAGGACAGAGAGCGGCTAATTAGCTGGCCTGCCCTCACTCCGCTGGCTGCCGAGGGGAGAGGTGAGGTTTGGGGTGCATCTCACCTCAGAGTGCTTCAGCAGCTGCCCACACCACATCTTAATACAGGATAAATTCTCGATTCTCTTCATTTCTGATGTTTGCACTAATCTACTCTCCTCTTCCAGTTTTTGTTGAATATACTTAATGTCTCACAGCCTCTGAGGTAAACCCACTGTCTTGGCTACCTAGATTGAATCTGTGTCCTGTGAGTGCTGACTTTTAGCCTTGTCCCAAGGCAGGCCATTGGTCCACCTCCTGAGTATACAGCCTCGGGGAAAGGGGAAATAATGTTTGTTTGTTTGTTTGTCTGTTTGTCTGTCTGTCTGTCTGCCCCCCCCCCCTTTTCTGTGAAGAACTGTACTCACTGGGAGCACCAAACACTCCCTTACACATCAGGTACCCTTTCAGTATTAGAAGCTTAGGGTTCTCCACACAGAAAGACAACAGTCTGTATCTATGTACCTGAGCTGGTTCGGGCAACTACTCTGAACTTAACATGCAGTACTTACCAGACTCCTTAGCAGATCTAGGTCATGGCATTCCAGTTTCCATTTTCAATGAGATTAGGCAGGCATAGCACCCCATATGCAGTGGCAAGGCCTAATGGGGGAGACCTCGAGGTGTTGGGTATTGAGTGTTGGAGCTCACATGGTTTCATCCGTCTGGGCCTAGAAGAATGAGATGATTCTGGATGGCCAGCATTTTGTATGGAGGTTAGATAAGAGTTGTTTCAGATTTTCAGCTTTTAAGAGGCTCAGAAGGCCTCTGCTGCATTTACCCAGCTCCGCCTTTGCAGCAGGTAAAGGGATGACGTAGCCATGTTACAGTAGATCATTAGAAAGGCAGGCTGTAGTTGGCTGAGCCACATGCCAGAGGCACGGGAGAAGAGAACAGAGAGTAGTTAATTCCAGTGCCAGAGGTGTTCAGCGTTGTAGTGAGGTAGTGAGGGTGTGGGCTGGGTGAAATGGACATCTGGAACCCAGTTTCCATTCCAGGAATAGTCGTGATGGAAGACGGGGAAGAGTGCGGCAGCTAGCTTCCTGCCCTCCTCCTTGCTCGTGTTTCAGCATGGAACCTGCCCTCTGAGAACTCAGGCCCGCTGCCCCTTCCCCTCGAGAGGGTATGCAAGTCTTGAGCAGAGACTGGAGAGCAAGTCTGAGGTGTGCAGCAGATCACTCAGTGACCCGAGGAACTCCCAGCTTCAAACCTGGGAAGTCCTCACGGTGGAAGTGACAGACGCAGTTGTTGGATATGACAGAGCATGTAGCCTGTGTATGGACAGGCGTAGTGGGAGGGCGGTATACCCCCTCTGACGATATAACCCCATTTCATAGACGTCCTTTGTGGACTACTCACAGGACCCAGCAGGCTCCTGGATGAGTGTCTGGGTACAGGGTTCCAGAGCCCTGGCTTAGTTGGGGCATGCTGGGAGCAGCATCAAAGGCATCTCCAAGGTTGACTGTTTGGGACAGAAGAGCTAGATCTCAGAGCCACTTGCCTTCCTCAGTGTGGCCTTGTGCTCTCCACAATTGACGATGCAGTAGGCCGTAAGCATCTTCTGACCCAGAAAGGGGCCCTCTGGGAATTATCAGTACTAAAGAGTGTTGCGGGGCCAGAGTGACAGTCATACTCGGGTGAGTACTCTGTGACTCTGAAGCCTTGGTTCAGTTCACAGTGGGAAATGTCAGAGAGCTGCTTTGAGAGGCAGGCCTGCAGCCTCTGCAGCCTGGCTTAGTCTTTGCACCGATGTCCCAGACCACACTGTCAGGTCCTGTGAGGACTTGTTAGAAGTGGAATCTTGGGCCCCACCCCAGCCCTGCTGACTCAGGAATCCACAGGTTTACGAGACCCACGAGACTGCTTGGAAGCTGTGCTGTGAGCAGCGTTATTGAAGAAGTTCCTGGTTGTCCCTGACCTTGTGGGGCAGAATCCAGTCTTGACAAAGTCCCTGTGTTCAGAGAAGGTACTGCCCAGGGTGGCCCTGTGCCCTTCCATGAGCCACTGCACTGGTTGAAATGAGTCCTTTGTGAAAGGACAGTCAGTAGTGCCTCACCAGGAGGGTGGAGTGCCTTGGGGACAAGTGTCTCACCACTGCCACATGTTGTGGTAATCACAATCAGATTGACTTTTAGTTAGCTTTATTATCGTTTTTTAAATCGACTGTAGGCAGTATGCCCCCTTGTTGCAGACACCCAGGCAGCCTGCTCCACTGTCCTGCCCTAATAGCCACTGAGACCAACAGATTGGGGAAGGGTCTAGAAGTTAGTAAGGAACGTCAAAAGTATGTCGCTGGTTCTGCAAGCCGCCAGTCAGGGCCTGCGTTACACCATGTTGAGAGACTGCAAAGAGAAACACCGAGACTTGAATAGCAAATGAGCCAAGAACATAAACACACAGCGAGAGCCATCCAGCAGGCACATGTCTGGGGAAGTATTTAGCTTCATGCGTAATTTAAATTTCTGCATAGTGTATAATGCCTTGCCCTGCTAGATTAACAAACTGACTCTTTAATACTAGTATGCAGTGCCAAGGGCATGCAGCATCTGGCACGTGAGTACATGCTGGTGGCACTCTACCTTGACTGTTCCTGCATGGGAAGTGGTTTGGCAGTAGGCATCACATGCCAGAAAAACATTCAGACCCTTTTGGTGCCGTGACTCCAACTATTGTAATGCATCCTTAGGAACTGGTCCAGAACACCAGGAAAGCCCTGTGTAGAAGGAAATTTTCTTAGAGTTGTCATTGTAATAACAAAAAATTGGAAGTATCAAGATGTCCACCATTTACTAAATGGGCTGATATGTTTTTGGTATGCTGAGTTGGTAAAGAACCATGAAGCCATTTATTTTGGTGGTTATGGGGAACATGGCACCACTTTAGAAAGCCCTTAGAACATAAAATTAAGTGAAGAAAGTGACTGGGATAGGATATTTGATGTTAGTTCTGTTTATGGTTAGAAAAGTGTGCTTGTGATGGTAAAGACGAAAGACAGTCCAGCTGAGGGAAGCTGCACTGGTAACTTTAACTTTCCTGCTTCCTGCATTGTAGCTTTACTGCTTTGGTAACAAAACCGATGGTGTGTCTTTCTGACAAAACACCGAACATAAGGAAATGAATAACTCCTGCTTTGACAAACAGAAAAAAACGCTCTTTTCAGCACTAAAATTCAGGAGCTTTCCTGAAAATCGTGGAGAAACCGAGAGGCAGGCAGGGGGTAGTGGAGGGCACGAGGTCCCTGGTGTTCAAAGATCAGTGACATCCGAGAATACCCAGAAGAAAGAAGACCAGGGCTGGTCCTTGCAGCTTCGTGGAGTGAGCATGCTCAGTGAATGGGTTATAGAGGGCTCGGTGGGGAGGAGCTATGTTTGTCGAAGAAGTGGGTGTCCCCCCCCCAATGTATGTTATTTTTCCAATCGACACCCAATGTATATTCCGCTTTTCAGCTCATTGATTGGGCTTCTCTGAGATTCCACTATGGAATCAGGCCTTAACCTTAGGCCTTCCTGCTTTTGTTTTTTCCTTTTTTGCTAAGAACTGGCCCCATCAGTCGGTCTCTTGTGCTTTCTAGGTATGTAAGAATAAAAGGCCTTCCCTGCCATCCCTTTATTCCTCAACCCCTTGCCCAGGACATTGGCCCAAGAGTCGTACATGCTACTCAGGGAGCAGGGCTCTCGCACCCCCAGACAGGTTGCCGTGGTCTTGGACCGTTCCTGGGATACACCTGCAGTCACGGACTATGTTCTGACCAGCCAGATGCTGCAGCAGTGAAACCTAGACGGTGAGAACCGGGTGTTTATTAGGAATTGATGGAGGCCCAGAAGGCTACAGAGCCTGTAGTCAGCCTTAACCTTAGCACATCATCCGTCTGCAGAAAAGGCTTTGTTGCTAAGGTTCCCGGGAAGGAAATGAGCTCTAAAAGCGGCGTGTGTGGCGCTCATGCCTGATTAGTAACTACACATGAGTTCCATCGCAGGCTCTGGTTTCACGGTGGTTCTTGTCCTGCTCACACTGCTCAGAAGCCGCACGATGCACGTCCATTGTAGTTCTGCTGAGATGTGAGGTCAAAATCCAAAGGTTTCTGACAAGTGTGAAAACAGACTCCAGCTATGATGAAAAGCTTTCCAGGCATACGCTGGGAACTTTTGTGAACTGTCTCTTGGTTCTCAGTCCATGCTACTGCCCCATGTAGGAGGTCAGGAACTGAGGCCAGGAGAGGTTACGTGAGTTGTTAGAGTCATTCAGAGAGTTGCCAGTCACCAGGGATGTGAAATGGGATGGTAGTCCCCACTGAATTTACAGTAACTCTCGGGGTCAAAAGGAAAATCAGGTAGCTATAGATAGCACGTGACTTAGTCACTACAGAATGACTTTTGAATCTATTTAGTATTAATCACTGAGTTAACCTGAAAACTAGGAAGCTGAAATTTTCATCTCAAAGAGAAAAATAAGACAGTTGGGCATGGGGAGAAAGTGATAGGGCTTTGGAAGACAGCCTCAGTGCATGTAGGGGCCCCTCAGGGAAAGCTGGCTTTCCAGGGCTTTTAGGGGTGTTGTTTCATTAACTAGGAAATGCAGTAGAGTCGCTTCCAACCTTCACAAGCCTTGACCTCATCCGCTGAAGAGAGTTCTGGACTAACAGTCTTGTTCTAGAAGGTCGTAGCTGCCAGATCCACCTTGAGGGCTGTGAGAGTTACTACTCACTGTCAGCTTGATAAGAGAATTACCTAGGGGACAAACCTCAGGACTTGCCTGACAGAGTGTCTAGATTCGTTTAATTAAGGGGAGAAGACTTAGCCTAAATGTGGGCAGCACCATCCCAGGCGCTGGGGTCCAAGCTGAGGAGAAGGAGGTAGTGAGCTGAGCGTCCGTCTCTCTCTGCTTGCTGACCGGGGGTACACTCTGACCAGCCGCATCATGTTCCTACCGCCGTGGTGGACACAGCACTCTTGAACAGAGCCAAAACAACCTTCGTTCTTCATTACTTTGGTTGAGCATTTTGTCACAGCACAAGAAAAGTAACTAATGCGGTCCTGTGCCGAGTGGCTTCAGCTTGCAGGGTTACCTTCCCCACAGAGCAGGGGTGGCACTGCGCAGCCCCACATCTGTCTGCTAGCCTCTCTGCAGCCTGTCACTTCCTCATCATCAAGTACACACACTGCCCCTTGAGTCACTTCTGCACTTTGGGGTTGTTTCGCGCATGTGGCTCTGTCACCAACCACTGTTACTGTTGTGGGAAGAGACAGCTCAGGCATTGTTTTGTGTTCACTCATCCATGTGGGTGACAATTGGGGTTGGTCCGTTTCTGCAGATCTGTGTCAAGAGGACTTTCTCACCAACAGCTCTGTGACTTTATTGTTCTTGCAACTCGGAAAACCCAGCTGGATCGTAGCTGAACTTGGACTTGGTGGCTGTGCAAACAGGACATGATTTTAACCGATAGTCAGTGTATTTAATAGAACTTGCAGAGAAAACATGCAACTTTGAAAAACTAAAATGTTGAAAGTCTTGTTGGGGTTTGGTTTTTTGTTTGTTTACTTATATGTATGGGTATTTTGTCTGTGTGTGTGTGTGTGTGTGCGCGTGTGTGCGCCACCTGAGTACCTGGCACCTGTGGAGGTCAGAAGAGGGCATCAGATCCCTTGAAATGGAGTTATGGCTGCGAGCCACCATGTGGATGCTGAAAATCAGACTGAGTCCTCCAGAGGAGCAGCCAATGCTGTGAACTGCTGAGCCGTCCCTCTAGCCCCTTGAAAGTCTTTTGAACTTTGCTTTTTTTTTTTGGCCTTTTAGAAAAAGAGTATCAGAACCTATACTTACTTTATCCTTTGGAATTATTTCTAGATGTTTGTTATCTTCCCTACGTAAAATCATGACCTCCTCAGAGCTGAATTGCCTTGTCTTTCGTGGGTATTACCAATCATGATACTGAGCATGGATGGATGATAGGTGCACATTGGCATGAGCATGTATACAGGTCCCTGTGTGTGTGTGAAGCTTGTCTTAGTTTCGGAGCCTGATGACTTTTCTGTATCTAACAGGTGTTTGAGATGGACATTGCCAAACAGCTGCAGGCCTATGAGGTTGAGTACCATGTGCTCCAAGAAGAACTCATTGATTCCTCTCCTCTCAGTGACAACCAAAGAATGGACAAATTGGAGAAAACCAACAGCAGCTTGCGCAAACAGAACCTTGACCTCCTGGAACAATTGCAGGTAGAGCCTGTTTGCTGAGCCGCTTCCCCAGCCTCCGGGTGTAGTAGCTCATTAACTCACCAAAGGCAGCAGCAGCCTGGCCTTTTCCCAGGCCTGGAGGACCTTTCCCACCCTGCGCCGTTTGTAGTTGCGATCAGAGGTGTCCCAGGAGAATTGGCCCCTTTATTATGGAGCAGACAGACTGTCCTTGCTAAGGTCAGACAGTCCTGGAGCTTTCTGAGCGGCTTTTCTACACTTAGCTTTGCAGGAGACCGGCCCAGAGACCAGACCGGATGCTGAATGCCAACAATTGTGCTTTGAGTAGTGATGAGACAGTCTTGGGCTTTCATTGCCTTGGGGGTGAAACAAGCCATGTCCTTGGAGAGATATTAAAGAGGGGAGAGACATAGAAGTCTATCTGGCAGAATAAACCAGAACATTACGATAGTTATTTGTAAGTCTGGTACAAATGCAAAGATTTGTTTATTGAGGGACACAGTTCTCTCCTCTAGAACCTTCCATCTTAAGTAGGTAAATGCAGGTGAGGACACAGAAGAGCTGCAGTATAAATAGTGCGTGCAGAAAGGCGAGGAAATGAGCTTTGGGACACAGTCCAGAGGTCCTTGGCATGCAGGACCCAGCGAGGCTCATGCACATGGCCTCCAGGCCTGTCCCTCATCAGTGTGATAGGAGCAGAGCAAAGCCCTCACGGCAGAGTGTGGCTCCTCTGTCAGTCAGTGGCCCTAAGTAACCCTGTGTTCTCCTTGCTCTTAGTATAAGTGAGAGAATGTGTCAAGTGTTCAGAAACTATTATAAGGAGGGATGTTTTTAAAATAGGTTGTTCATGGCGTCTCTGGGCTCCATAGAGTATGCTCTCCATCCTTATCCAGTTCTGATTTTTCTCCATAGGAAGCCGCCACCTCTCAGGCCTGAGTTTATCCATGATGTAGGAAAGGTGGGCTTTTGAGAGGCCCTGCCTCCAATGCCTTCCTCCCAGCAGGCTCTACCGCAGGAGACTAGTAGATCCTTACTATATGTAGCACACAAAAGCAAATGTTTTCCTCACCCATCCTAACCTCCAGGCACATCTTAAGCCAAATGCTTAATTTGTCCTTGCTGAAAATATGCCCATGTACACTCTTCCCTGGAAGTCTCAGCTGTCACCTGAAGGGAAGTCATAGGGGACAAAGAGCCTGCTCGGTCCCACAAAGGCACACTGCACTTGGTCATTTCCAGTGACTGCAAGCCAGCAGTGGACCCCTGACATGGCCCTTGAAGGGAGCACCTCCCAGTGAGCTCACGCTTGCATTTTGAAGCATTTGGCTTACAACAAGCGGAAGTATGTACTAGATTTCGTTTCTTAGGCAAATGCTTATGTTCGTCTTTGGGGTTTTGAGAGCAGTTAGACACTGCTTCTATCTAAGGAGAGGGAGTTGTAGACACTGCTGAGAAACCTGCGTACTGAAGAGAAAGCATCCATGGTAACTCGTGGTCACAGGTGTCTCCTGGATCCCCTCCTCTCTGGACCAAGTGGTTCTAGGAGAGTCGGCTGCAGGGTTGCGGGTCTTGCTAGCCTACTGTGGTTACTGAGCCTGGGCTGGGCCCAAGCTGAGTCAGACACTGCTCTTCTCAGAAACGCAGGTGAGGGATTGTGGTGGTGTATAGTTAGGGCCCTGTGCTGGTTTAGAGGTCGTTTTTCCATGGTCCTCTCTGGAAGTTATGTATCTATCTAATGTATCTCATGCTTTTTATATAAGAAGATTTTCAGTATGATCTCAAAGTACATATTTTTTTCCCTTGAGTATCAAAATTTACCTGGTTTATAGCTTGGTTCTGTTCGTATAATTGATGGACAGACTGAAGTCCTATTTATCTATTTTATAAATGTTTAAGAAAATTTGATGTGGCACAAAAAGCCAAGCAATGTACAGTGTTGCCTGTTTGTTCTCATGTGGAGAAAGAACACTGGAGTGAAATACTAAAAAAGATGACCGGGGGGAGGGGGAGAAAGGGGAAGATGGGAGTAGTTCAGAAGAGGAATAGTTGGGAAGGTAGACATGACCAAAGCACAATGTATGTTTGTGTGGAAATGTCACAGTGAAACACATTAACATGGACACTTAATACACATTAACAATTATGGCCCCTAAAATTTAGGTTGCAAACACAACAGTGGAAATAATACTGTCCTCCCTTACTGTGAGCACGTACTGTCTTTTCTGCAGCCTTAAGCAATGTCGAACAAAATCTCAGATGAGTGACATGGGCCCCGCATTCCGTAGGATGCATACAAGCATAGAAGGGTCTCTACAGAAGAGGGATGGGAGAGAAAATGGTACCAGCACACTGTTCACAGTTCTCTTGGATTGTGCTATAATTCACAGTACAGAACCTTCATCCATTGTTTTTGAGTGTGTTGAGCCGTGTTCATGATGCATTAAGTAGACAAACAAATTGCTAAACAGACTGTGTAGTGTGCTTTTCTTTAAAAGTATGATGTATGTGTGTTCTGTAAAAAAAAATGAATATGAAAGAGCGTACACCAGTAGTAACTGTTGCTGTGAGGTAAATTTCAAATAACATGTGCTAGTTTTTCAGTATCCACTATTTCTTTCTCTTCATCCAAGTACCTTGAGTAAATAAACATTTAAAGGTTAAGTTTAGTGTTCTATGAAGTATGTGCATTCTGCCAGAACTTGAAGTTCAAAGGTATTTTTAACTTTTGTAAGGAGCACAGTTATTCAAGTATGTGTAAATATATTAAAGGAATAATGATCATAGATCAGTGCCAGAAATTATTTCTGACAGTTAATAGATTCTCAAACTATAAATGCCAAATTTAGATTAATGTGTGTATGTCATCTAAATTAGCAGACTAGAAATAATATTATTTTCCAAAATTTGAAATGCTATTACAGGTTTATTTATAGAGTACTTGTGATATTTCTAAAATTTTCTTTGTCTGTTAAACTTGAATGTTCATAGGTTAGCACACAGTTTATGCATTGAAAATAAACACACGAAGTAAAAATAGGTTGACTCAAACTCAAAGAGTTGTCCAGAAACAAGAGCTGAAACTCTTGAACCTGCCGTTCACCAGCAGTTCGTAAGATGATTTTGTGTACAGGGTGGTGGCGAGTAGAAAGGCCTGGGAGCATTTCCCAATAATCAGTAGCTACAAGTAGCCCCCAGCTGAAGGGCCTTTGGGGACCAGATCTTGAGAGAACCCAGACATGCTTTCTCTAGTCTACTGAGGAGACCTGCCATCTGTGCCATTGGTAAACATCATGCAAGTTGGTTCACTACTGAGCCACAGGGAAATGACTATACACACCGGGTAATACTCCTTGAGATACATAGCCCTCAGAACAGAGAAGGGCCAGGCCCAGAGATGAGAGGGTACCACTTGAGGACATGCACCAGGCCTGCCCACCCCGTCCCTGAGCCCGATGAACTGTGCCTTCCAGCTTCCTTTTTCCCCGTTGGTTTTCAGGATTCTAGCAATACAACAGGGGCTCGACTCAGAGTCACAGGTTTTCTGTCTAGCACAAGGGTTGGCTTGTTCAAAAAACAGTTTTCCCAGTTTTGAAAATGAAGTGGGGAAATAGATGTTCTATTTTCCCTAGCTAAAATAAATGGAACACACCTAAAGGGGCTAGCCTGGACTAAAAAGGTAGGTCCTTTAGTGTCCAGAGTGCCATAAATTCATCTGGGCACTGAGGAGCAGTCCAAAAAGGCCTGGAGTATGAACTGCAATGTTGGAACTGCTTCAGTACTACTCTCAGACGGCCCCTCAGGTCCCTAGAGCCTACCACCCCTGGGATGCCTGCCCTAGTGGATTGGAGATAGGAGCTAGGAGCGATGAAGCACATCCCTGGCCTGGTACATGCTGGGTGCTAAGAATGTGACCTAAGACAATGTTTTATCCCCAAGAGAGACCAGGGCCTTGTTCTTTCCAAGGTTGATGGTGGCCAGAAGCAACAGTACAGAGAAACCCCTCAGTAGAATGCTGTTTCTGGCATTCTGTGTCTCATGGAAAATGCCTAGTTTCCTGTAATGATGTCTTACTACTCCATGAAAAATAAGAAAAACAGACTTGAGGTTAGAGAGTTGTCCCTAATACAAGTGGCCTGTCACACAGAAGCCACTTGACCATCTGTGAATGTGAAATCAGTTTGTACGCGTAGACAGACATACGGTTAGCTGGAATAGGCCATGCCGTGTGCTCCCATTGGTCTATCACAGCATCCTGTGTGTACATGAGCCGTCACCTTCTCCCAGGATAGAGATTGGGGGTCCAGTTCCCTCTGTTCCCTGATGCTGCTTTCTCAATCCCTGGTCCCCAGAAGGGCCACACCAGGGAAGAAGATTCAGGAGAATGTCAGGGTGTTTGTCAGGGCCCAGCCTGCCTGCAGCAGAAGCTGGGATAGTTCTTGTGTGACCAGACCTGATCATCAGTAGGCTTGTTTCTGCCAAGACCCCGCTCCACAGTCCCCCAAGGCTGAGTGGTGGCCCTCACAGCAACCCGCTCTTGTGTAATCACAGGCAAGTACATTCTCTCTTCTCCTCCCATTCTCCAGGTGGCAAATGCTAGGATCCAAAGCCTTGAAGCCACGGTGGAGAAGCTTCTAACCAGCGAGAGCAAGCTGAAGCAGGCTGCGCTGACCCTGGAGCTGGAGCGCTCTGCTCTGCTGCAGATGGTGGAGGGCCTGCGAAGGCAGAGTGCCCAGCCCAGCACTCAGGAGCCGGACTGTACCCAGCCCGGACCTACAGGTGACTGACAGCTCCCAGGAGAGACTGCACACCGCTAACACTGTCCAGGCCTTAATCCAGAGAGGCAGAGAAGAGAGGACTCCTCAGGAAGGAAACTGGCTCGCAAGCCCGCAGATGCTTTCGAGCTCAGACTTGGAGTTGGGAGGGCAGAGGTCCCAGAGTTCTTGTTGTTTTGGTTCAGATTCCTCCCCTTTCCAGTCCTGGTTGTTGTAGCTTTAGACGGCATGGACGTGAATAAATGTACCTTTGTGTTTGCTCCTCCTCCAGAGGCACGTTGTCTGAACAGAGCATTCATGGCACCCGTGTCTCAGAAGCAGGAAGGGCTTGAAATAATTCCTCAGGCTAAAGTGTGATCCCTGTGACCATGCCCTCGGTGACACCGTGAGGTGCGGTGGGCCTTTGTCCAATCTTACGGAAACCTGAGGTGACCGTGGGGAAGGGATGGAAGGGGGTTATTTAAATTGACTCCACAGACACTCCCACTGGTACTGAAGAAGCCCGTCTTTTACACAGTTTTACTATGTTTTTGCTCATCCTTTCAAGTCATGGTAGATACATGTTTCATGAGGAAATCACAGTTTTTAGATTCCCTGTTCTTGCTAGTGTGTGACCCGCAGCTATGGGGTCTGAGATATTTATTTGTGACTATTTCATATCCACACTATAGGGTCACTTATTTATTTTTGTCTGTTGAATGATGTACCATAGCCATGTCTTCCTTTGAGTCTTGACCCCTTGGGAACCCAATTCCTCATGGAAGGAGCAGAGCACATCAAGAGGTCAAGGGGCTCCTGAGATTCTGAAACTTTGCAAAAGGAGCGCGGCTGAAATTGCAATCAGATGTATGGCAGCTGACAGTTTTTCCGAGGTAGGGTGTGTGTTTTGAAAAGCACTCAAAACACAGTGACTCCTCCCTTGGGATGGCGAGGACCCTGTGCCTTCAGCAGAGTGCCGCTCACAGTCACCCTGCTTCCAGCTGGTCCTGTGGAGAGTGTCACCCATGTGTGCTACACACTTTTTTTTTAAACATACAAACAAAAGGCTTAGAGAAGAGCCAGTGGCCTGGGAGGCCTCCTGAGTATTGGAATTATTGGTCCTGCCTTGTGCTCTACCGGTTGGCCCTCCGGTTCCACAGAAGTCTTTGCAGCTCTCTTGTAGGAAAGAAGCCTTTTAAGCCTGGAAGGGAAGGGGGACCACCATCCTTGGGGTCATTTGGGATCTCCTGGCTATTTCATAGGGACACCAACTGGCAACTGGTACTTAAGACTCCCTCCCGCTCTTGGGTCAGAGGAGAGTTGTTCTCTCCACAAAGCAACATGAACCTTCCCGTTGCCTCTCTTCAGGTGGCTCCACCAGGGGTAGTTAGAGGAGGTAACAGTGGAGGGCTTCTTCCCACATTGTATTTTATTATTTGAATGTTTTAAAAATGTTGAATTTTGGACATACTATTACTGTTCAAAAACATTGAATCTACAGTAAGAAACAGGAAAGCAATAAAACAGATAATTCACTCCTGTGTCTTCATGGTGTCTGTTTTCAAACTCTGCATTTTGGCTTTGCAGCTGGGGTAAAGATGGCTTCGGTGTGCACGTCACCTCGCCGTTAGCCAAGTCACTCTTGAGACACTTGTTCTGCCTGCAGTGTCAGTTCCCAAGTCGTCATGGTGTTGGGACACCTTTCCACAGGGGTGTGAACGTTCGCATCAATGGCACTGGCTTCCCCCGTTGCATGTACACCATCTGTCATTACAAGATTGTGTCAGGCCAGAGCACCATTCTTACAAACCCCTAAGTCAACCTACAGTTGGACATTGTCACAGCTGGTGACCTAGCAAGGAAAGAAATACACAGCGGCAACTCAATCACTGTGAGCAATCTCAGGCAAGTTATCAAATCAAGTCGGCGTTCAGTTTTTCTCCCACCGTACAACCCTGCGCCTGCACGTGCACTTGGAAGTTGTCCTTCTTTTGATGCCGTTTATGTCTTGTACACTTGAGTCAGACCCTCAAGCCCTGCCATGGAGATCCTGGGTGGTGCTCTGCTGGGGGCCTACGCTCGGTTGCCCCTTTCCATACACAGGTAGGAAAGCGGTGTCCCCTCGGGATTTGTGTATCTGGTTTGGTTGAATTGGAAGAAGCGCTGCTCTAGAGCTTGGGAGACTAGACTTTCTTCTCAGCTGTGGGGCTGGAGAAGTCGGGGGCCAGAAGTAGGGTGGTGACTCAAGAGAAGACACCAGCGGTCTACGATTCCAGTCAGACACCTGCAAGAACAGTGTGAATGATTCAAAAAGCTGCGGTTGCCATAGTGACCACTGGGGGCTCTGTAGCCAGGGTAGAGAGGAGAAGGAAGCCGAAGCAGCGAAGGGACACCGGAATTACCACATGCCTCCATCACCTGGACAAGGTGAGCTTAGGGGAAAGCGGGCCTTTGCTTTGATCTCTCATGTCTCACAGCAGCAGGCCTACAGCCCATCTTGGTCTAGAACCCTCAGGGTAGAGGACTGTGGGAAATACAGTTGTGGATTAACCAAGTTGACAGTTCAAACTGATGCACATAATTTTGGAACCTACATAATGT
>CABHPH010142591.1:30119-46432 GCA_902168325.1 Peromyscus nudipes
ACCTGAACTTCTTCCTATTCTCTCCCTTAGTATCGTGCAGTCATTGACAAGCCGTGTGCTCTTCAGTCCAAATGCTGCTGTAGGGGTTTGGTGTAACTCAGAATATTCTTGGACTAGGAACAATTGAAGGGAGTCTACTCCCCGTACCTCATTTTGTAAAGAAAAAAACAGATGAAGAAAGCTTCAGATAGTTGGCTTAGGGGGTCAGGGTGTACCCCCAGTCTCCTGTCTGCCTTACAGTGAACACTTCCCAACTTTAGTTGTGAATTACAGAGGATTTTTGATGTATGTTTGCGGTTTCTGAGACAGGATCTCATGTAGCCAAGGCTGGTCTTGAAGTAGCTATATAGCCTGAGTATGACCTTGAACATGTCTCCACTCTCAGTGCTGCGGTTATTGGCATACGCCACCACACCAGGTTTAGAGAGCTGTGAGCTTTAGGAATCTTTTCTAATTGTGTCGGTCTACCCCCAGCAAAAGTTCTGTTCCCTGCAAACAAGGGAGCTCTTCACCGTAAGGAATCCAGATGGAATTGACCCCTGAACTGCCTCCTACAGCTTTAACATACAGTGGGTTAGGATGGGGCAGTGAGACATTCCAGCAAGTGCCAAGCGCCCAGGGTGGAGAGCGCTGCTGCAGGATCCGACCTGATTAGATGGTCACTTAAGTAATGTGCTTTAACCCGGCTTCTTTCTTTTTTTTTTTTTTTTTCTTTTTTTTACAAAAATCTTTACAACTAAATGTTTTCAGAAGAAAAATTTCAACACAGACTTGCCTTTGATTTTATAGAAAGGAAGCCTTCCACTGTCTGAAATGTTTTCTGTTGTCCTGTCTGGAAGTTATTAGTGTCATTGGGGAAATACAAGTAAGAGTCCCCTTATGCAGCAGCCACAAGCCAGTGTTCAAATAATTTAAAGCTGGTAACAAAAACTAAAAATTACATTCTAATGATCAGCTGGTTGTTCCTGCTATAAATCCCCAATACCACCATGTGCAGATTCATGAATAAATTGTGTGACTGAACAAATTAGAAAATAAGAGTTAGTAGTGAAATCAACTCAAATGGTTTTAAAGCTAAGGATGAAGTGTGGTTTTTGTTTTGCAGTACTGGGGTTTGAACTCAAGGCCTTACACATGCTGGGTGGGTGCTTTCTCACTGAGCTATATTCCCAGCCCTACCCAGTGTTCTCTGGGAGAACAATGAGCACTTCATTAATTTACTCAGACGTTACTTCCTAAGTTCTGCCAATATGCCTCTCCCTTCACTGCAAGTAGAGGTGTCTCTGTTTAAGGCTAATAATAGCCTCTACACGTGGGTATAAACATACAGACACTTAGGAGGTAGGTTGCTAGTATGTGAATTCTGCTGAACAGCAGTCTTAGGTTGCACTCCAGGGCCTAAAGATCTCTTCAGTAATGGGTTTTAGACAGGATTTACAGTACTAGGTAAGGGTTTCCTCTTGTACAGTGGGCCTCAAACCCAAGCATGGAGTGGTTGGTTATCCCCATAACAGACATGCCACTATTGCTGGGATAAGCACATCGTTCCAGGTTGGTATAGTTCATAGACTTCACAGCTGGGTAAGACCATTGGTGCCCTGGGTAAGACCCTCCTCTCCCCTCAGCCGCCTTCACAGCACCTTCCTGCACTGAGAGCTAGCCAGCAGGGAGGATGTTTCCAGTCCAGTTCCAGTTCGATTTCTCTAGATCTTGCATCTAAGGTGTGTAGTGTCTTCAGCAATAGGGTCTTATCAGCTGATTCTGTTGGGTTACGGCAAGAGCCTGTATTGTTTGAGAGCCTCTGGGGGCTCCCCAACCAGAAACTACAAGCAGAAAGATTGTTTTTTTAAAAAAAAAAAAAAAAAAAAGAGGAAAAGTTCTGTGAGATGTCATCTTCTGAGCATAACATGGCCATGGCAATCATGAATTCCCAACAGCTGCACCTGCTGGCTTGGAGTTCACACAAGTTGGGTCTTCCTGACGGGTACAGAGAAGGAAGAAGCTCAGTTATTGCTGCCCCATTAACAACTAGCAGACTCTGGGAAAGGGGAGGCATGATACCCAGCTTTACAACCACAGTGGAGCCCACCAGGCTCTGATGGCTAGTTCCGAATTCAGGATCACACAAGTAGACCTAGTTAAACTCTGTGGAACACAAAATAAATTAAAATAAAACTAATAAATATGATCAGGAGATTTGTAAGGAAGGGGAACTGGCAATGATGGGAGGGAAATAAAGGGTGGGTGGAAAAGTAACCAGAATGTATTATGCAAATATATAAAATTGTGAAAGAGCGAAACTTAATAAGGAAAGGACGTGAAGCGGAGGGACCAGGAGGGAAGAGAACAGAACATTCGAGTTGGATTGGTGTAAGACACCTTGTATACGCATATGAAAGTCAAAGAATGAATTTTAAGCATTTTCTTTAAATTAAAAAAAAGTAACCAATTATTAAAGTTTTCCAAGTTTATCTGAGTTACACCCTTCCATAATTTTTGCCAAAATACGGCTTAAACAATGAAGCCGCTCCCAAGCCATCCTTTTCTACAGAGCCCTCCCACGGTACTTTCTCAGTCAATTTTTCTTGGGTTCAGCCCATTTGGAGACCTCTGCTCTGGACAGTCAAGGTGAGGGTGTTGGTGGAAGCTCCTGGTCTTTATTTATTTATTTTGGTTTGGGGATTTTTTTTTTTGGTGGGCAGGGGATGTGGGGGAGTCCGTCCATCTAGACATATGTTCGCCTGTATAACATGTAGATACACTGTCTGGGTGGCAACTCTTTTCTTATAGGTTACTTCTGGGCCTGAAGTGTGCTTTGCTGTGCAGAGCAGTGCGGGGCGGAGGGGGCGGAATAAAGCATTGTGAGTGCTCTGTGCCCCACCTGTCTCACCCCACACCCCTGGTCTGAGCACTTCATTACTACAACTCCCTTTCTCAGATTCTGGACAGCCAGATATGATCAACCTTATTACCTTGTTTTTAATAGTCTTGCTATGTTACCTACACTAGTCTCAAACTCGTGATCCTCCTGCCTCAGCCCCGTGAGGGATGAGATGTGTAGCCGTAACCCAGTTAGTTTTCTTCCCTCTTCTGACAGTAATTTCTTGCCTTTGTTTTTCTCTTATTCCAAGTTTGAATCTATGTTGACCAATTTTGAGTGTTTCCTTCCTGTTCTAGAAACTTCTTTCTAAATCCTGTAATCCTAAATAATGTTTTTAGTTTCTTTCAGCTATAGTAGGAAAAGCTGGCTCTGGTTTACTGTTAAAGTATGCCTGTGGTGCTCAGCACTCCTGAGGTGACATCCTGATGGACCTTTCTAGGGAGCCTGAGTTTTAGGGAAGTAAAGGCAAGTGTGTTTGGGGGCTGAGGAGCTGTTGTCAATGTTCTGTCCATCTCCGTTCTTTTTGTTCTTTCTGCCAAGGAGATTATGATCTGTTTTCCTTCCTTGGAAATAACACAACCATTGACTTGAGTCCTACATTATGAATTCAAGTCATCTCAGTAGCATGGTTGTTAGGGGGGACAAAATATGCTTGTTTGCCCAAGATCTTCCTTCTACAACAAACAGTTATGTATGTGCATGCACATGTGTGCACACACATACACACACATATGCACACACACCTTCACAGAATAGATTTGGCCTGCTCTACATCCCCAGATATGCCTACAGACACAAAGTCCAACTGCTTGCCTGCTCACTCACCCCACCAGTGCTTAGGGTGCTCCTACCATGTACCAAACCTGGTCTTGGGACAACGAGGTGAGTGTCTGCCATCACTCAGATTTTTCTCTAACGTTGGAGGTAATTAGCTCCAGTCACCCATGGGATGGGGGCTGTCTACACAGAGTGATCAGAGAAGGCTCAGCGGAGCTGGGGTTTAGGTGACATGGGAAGGAGAAGAAGAGGAAGCAGCTAGCAGAGTGGGTGTGTCCTGGGCAGCTGATTATTAGCAGGAGGAGTCCAAGCGATGCATGGTTCTATCATAGCTTGAGTCTCTAGGTCTACTCTAGATGAAGGACAACTATGAAACTTGGTGATCCCCTCCCTACACTTCATATGCTCAGTCCTCTTATCTAGGATGACTGGATTAAGAGGTGGCAAAGCCTGTGGGAAGTGATGAAGTCATAAGGGCCCCACTCATGGATGAGATCAGTGTCTGTCCCAGTTTCTGTTGCTGTTATACAGCGCTCACTAAAAGCAACTTGGGGATGAAAGGGCTGATTTCCGCTGACACTTGGACAACACAACCCATCGTGAAGAGCAGTCAGGGCTGGAGCTCCAGGCAGGAGCTGAAACAGAGCCCATAGAGGAATGCTGCTAACCGGCTTGTTCCCCATGGCTTGCTCAGTTTGTTTTCTTAAACAGTCCAGGATTCGCAGTCCAGGAAGGGTACCTCCCACTTCAGTCATTAATCATGAAAATGCCCACGAGCTTGCCTACAGTCCAGTCTTATGGAAGCACTTTCTCAACTGAGGTTCCCTCTTCTCAGAAGACCCTAGCTTGTGCCAAGGTGACAAAAAAAAAAAAAAAAAAAAACTAGCCAGCACAGTGCCCTTATAAAAGGCTCTAGAGAGCTTCCTTGCCATGTGAAGATGTGTCCAGAAGGTGCCATGAGCCTAGGAGGCACAGGCCCAACCTTTTGTGCCTTCTGGAGGTCCTACCTCCAGAACTGTGAGCAACAAATTCCAATTGTTTACTAAATTACCTGGTCTAAGCCTCAAATAGGCTTAGAAGCCCACCCAACAGATGCCTAGAGAATACCAGTATTTTTCAAAATAAACTTTCATTACTGTATGTATTTAGTTACTGTTCTCTTGCTATGACAAAACTCCATGGCCAACGCAACTGATAGAAGAGTTGATTTTGGTGTTTACCGTAGTTTCAGAGGGTTAGAGTCCATGGCCATCATGGCAGGGAGCAGCAGGCAGGCAGGTGCCAGAGCAGTGGCTGAGAGCTCATATCTTGAAACAACCACAAAGCAAGCCAAAAGGAGACAATCGAGGATGGTGGAAGTCTTTTGTAATCTCAAATCCCACCCCCAGGGACAAACCTCCTCTAATAAATGCCTCCCAATCCTTCCCAAACAGTTCCACCAACTGGGAACCAAGTATTCAAAGATATGAGCCTATGGAGGCCATTCTCATTCAAAACACAACAACACTGGCCCATAAATAGAAACTGTAAATTACTTTTCTTGTTCCATTGACTGTTTCAATGGACACAGGAAATCTATTCTCAACTTAGCATGAGGCTACAAGGAAAAACAAGTTAATAAAATAGACTTTGTTGATAGTGATAGCAGGTGACACTATGACTTGTTTTACAATGGCCTGACCTTCAGGTCTCACATACAGGCTGTTGACATAGCCTTGTCCACTTCCTGATGTGACTAATATAGCAAGGGGAAATCTAAGCATCGGGAAGATAGGAAAACTCAGGTGTGATTTCATGGCATGAGGGGACTGAACTATTCAAGTTTCATTGCAGAGCACTAAGATAGGAGCAAAAATTCCTCAATTGTTATTCATACTATTTCAAAATAAGTTGACAGTGGTGGAAAGTAGTATTGGAAATGAGAACACAGAAGTTTATGAAGATCACAGAAATTCCCAGCTTGTTTAATGAAGTAGGATGATTAACTTTGTCAACTTGACCTAGGATCACCTGGGAAGAGAATTTCAATGGGGGATTTGGTTGGTTTATGGGCTGACTGTGGGGGTGGGGGTTGTCTTAATTAGGTTAACTGAGGTGAAAAGACCCAGCCCAGTGTGGGCAGCACTATTCCCTAGGCAGGGATCCTGGGCTATGTAAGAACATTGACGTTGAGCTGAGCACAAGTGAGCTTGCACGCATTCAGTCTCTCGGTCCTGTCTATAGATGTGATGTGACCAGCTGTCTCAGGCTCCTACCGCTGTGACTTTCTTGAAGTGATGGGAACAACCTTGAATTCTGAACTAAAATAAATACCTTGTCCCCTAAGTTGCCTTTTTGGTCAGGATATTTCTCATGGCAACAGAAATAAAACGAGAACAATGGCAAATGTGCAATCGTGGCTCATTGACCTTGGGGTCACTCTGGTCTGTGTGGCTCATGGTGTTCTCAGCAGATGTTTCTTTAATACTTGGCACCCTCTAAAGAAGCCCCTGGAACTTCTCAGGTACTTCTCCTGAACTGTTTGTGTTTAATCCAATGCCAATGATACCACTAAGCATATGATCCCATTGTGACTTGACATAAATATTCAAAGCTAAACTGGCAGCCTTCCCATCAGCCAGTGGGCAGGCATTTGGTTCTAACCCATGACTCATTCTGACTCTTACCACTTTTTACTTTAATCCATTTCATTTGTGATTTTATTTTATTTATGTTTTTAGGGACAGAGTCTCTCACTATATAGCTGGGGCTGGCCTGGTACTCCCTACATAGCCCAGGCTGGCCTTGATTATTTTGTGCTTATGCATTCTCAAGATTTCAGGAGCAAAATGGAACCCGGTACCAGTAATAGAAGAAACATGCTGTAGTTGTTAAGCAGAGACCCGAAGTCAGCTGAAATCAACCCAAGTCTATAAAATGGAAATAAGTATTTTGCATGTTTATTGTGCAAGTATTTGTGGGAAGCACGAAGTTCTGAGGCTGATGGCACATTAGCAAGCAGTAGATGTTAGTTATCTTTGTGTTCCATAAACCAATTGCATCTCGTCTTGGAGCTCGAAATTCCCCCCCCCCCAGGGTATAAACATTTGAACTAGGGATCTTTAAGGATCTGTGATTGGTATGTGGAATGAATAAAAAATTTCTTAATAAAAAATTATTTGAAAGCCAAAAAAAAAAAAGAATTATTGTTCTGAGTCCCTAAGATCAGTTTATGCTGGGCCAATGTAACCTCTTGTTTCTGAGGGTGCTTCGGCCAAACATTCAATGGGCTGTAGGAGATCATTCTTAGATGTCAGCAGTGCTTTTGCTGACCGCTCTTACAACAGTAAAAGTGTATTAAAACTCAAACTCCGTGGCAGTGTCCTGTGAGTGCTTAAGCCAGCAGAACCCTGGCTGTTCTCAGCCCCAGTGATACAGCAGAACCGCCCAGAAACTTTTTTTTAAAGACAGGCTCTCATGTCGTCTTGCCTGGCCTTGAACTCAGTACATGGTTCATGCCATTTCAAGGTCATGACATTTGCTTATCTCCCCCAGCACATCCTCAAACCTCTGATCCTTCCTCCTTCAATGCCTCAGCGCTAGGATAAGATGTATGCTACTATGCCTAGTTCATACAGTGTTGGCGATGGTGTCCAGGGCTTCGTGCATGCTAGGCAAGCACTAGAAACTGAGCTACATTCCCCCCACCCCCCGCCCCAGAGAAAACAGTAAACCCTAGTGCCACCTGGAGCTCTCGCTGATAACCCAGATTCCTTGTGGTAGGGCTTGGTGATTTTCAAGTTTAGCTATGATTGAGAATAAGTGCTTTAGTTAATAATGGATGGAGATGAGTGTAAGCGCTCAGAGTGGAATCCCCTGAGCTGGGCTTTAATTTATTTAAGGATTATTTTATAGGTCCTTAACCAGCTGGGTGCACATCTGTGTCAGTGATCTGGATGCAGGACTTGGGATTGCGCCTCTCAGATGCCTCAGACCCCATGCAGTGGATGACGGGACCTTGAGACTGGTGATCTGGCTTGAAGGTAGGCAGTGGTGCTGAGTGTAGACTGGGGACCAAAGCTCTTGTCCGCTGTAAGTAGCTAGAAATGTATCCACTGGCTCTATTCTAGCTATTAACTCGGGACTCTAGAGGCAAGGTTGAGTCTTTAACAAATCCTTCAGAGAATCCTGCAGTAAACTAAAGATTTAAAAACCACCGCGTGGAGGGGTAGAAGGACCCTGGACAAGAACAGCATGGGAGACATCTGGGTTAGCAATGGCAATGACTGTTAAGAATTACTATTCTTGGGCTAGGGAGATGGTTCAGTGGGTAAAAGTGGCATGCAAGCTTAAGGACCTAAGTTCAAATCCCCAGAACCCACGTAAAGTTGAATGTGTAGTACATCTGAAGTCCCAGTACTCCAAAATGGAGATGGGAGACGGAGACAGGAGAATCGGGCAGCCTGGTGTACACAGTGAAAAAACAATAAAGAGGCCTTGTCTCAAACAAGGTGGAAGGCAAGAATAGAGACTTTAGAATGTTCCCTGCTCTCCATATGTTCATTGTGGCATGGGCATGCCAGAATTCACTCTCAGGAAATACATACACACACACACACACAGAGTTGCTATTCTCTTTATTATTTTATTAATGTATATGTGTCAATGCCTGCTTGTTTGTATGTGCACTACACGTGGGCAGGTACCTAAGGAGGTCAGAAAGGATTGTCAGAGGCCCTGGAACTGGAGTTACAGACAGTTGTGGGCCTCCTGACGTAGGCACTGAGAACTGAACCCAGATCCTCTGCAAAAACAAGTGCTTTAGCTACTGAGAAATTCCTATGTGTCAAGCCGTGCCGTTAACTTATCTCTCTGTTCCACGTTCACATTGCGGATCTATTTATTGTAAAATCTGAGCAATTCCAGAGAAAGTTCACGGGCAAGAAACAAGTGTAGATGAGTGTCAAGACACACAAACAGTGAAAACATCAGTTGCCCTGTGCCAGGCATTGTTCTGAGCTCGAGGGATGGTCCCATGGAAAGATGTGAGCGTGCTTACCAGAGCAGTAGTGCTGCAGGGGAGCGTCATTTCCCTTCCTCATTTGTCCTAGATTATTGGAGCTCCTGCCTGAGAATTGTTGTAACACGAATTCTAAATGGTCTTTTAATAAAAAAAAAAAAATCCCGGGGCCTGATATAGGGGTGAAAGTTGAAAGGTCAGAGAGACAAAGGAACAAGCCACTTCTTACCTCTAGGACTCCTCAGCCTGAAAAGCTTTCCTCAGCTGAAAGGCTTTAGTTCCTGTCTCCTCATGCGTTCTATACTTTTCTCTGCCCACCCACATCATTTCCTGTCTCAACTTTCCTAGTGCTGGGATTAAAGGCCTGTGACTCCCAAGTACTGGGATTAAAGGTGTGTGTCACCACTGCCTGGCTCTGTTTCTCTCCTAGACTGAGTCAATCTCACGTAGTCCAGGATGGCTTTGAGCTCACAGAGATCCAGAGGGGGATCTCTGCCTCCCGAGTGCTAGGATTAAAGGTGTGTGCCACCACTGCCTGGCCTCTATGTTTAATCTAGTGGCTTGTTCTGTTCTCTGATCTTCAGGCAAATTTATTAGGGTACAACAATATATCACCACAAATTGTGTCTGGAAATCTTTGGGATAAACAGTAAAGATACTTAAAATTGAAGGATTACCAGGAGTTAAATGTTAGCCTTGTCCCATACCCATTTCTCCCCTCATCCCCCCAAAAGAGCACGTGAGAGACAGTAGAAAACTCTGCCTCCATGTGTGGAGGGGACAGGAGAAGGCAAGGAAGTTGGAAGAGATGTGTCTTAGTTAGGGTTTTTATTGCTGCAAGGAGACACCATGACCAAGGCAACTCTTATAAAGAAAACATTTAATTGAGGGGGTCGCTTACAGTTTCAGAGGTTCAGTCCATTATCATCATGGCGGGGAGCATGGTGGCATGCAGGCAGATGAGGTGCTGGAGCTGAGAGTGCAGGCAGCAGGAAGTCAACTGATAGTCATCCTGAGGGAAGCTTGAGCAAAAGAGACCTCAAAGCCCGCCCCCACAGTGACACACTTCCTCCAACAAGGCCACACCTCCTAATAGTGCCACTCCCTTTGGGGGCCATTTTCTTTCAAACCACCACAAGACACAAGGAAGTTAAGAGAGATGCTGCAGATAACACAAGTCTCCCTGGTCCCCAACACTCATATGTTATGCATGGACCTTGAGATACTGGTGGTAAATAGGATGCTGGGATGTAGAGCACAGATGCCTTCCCATAGTCTAGTGACTAGGTGATGCTCACACACAGTCAAGAGCACCATAAACAGAGATGCAAAGACAGGGTGTGGGACTTTGACTAAGAATTAATTCCTTTGTCTGAAAGAGCTATCATATCTGAGGGCAGATTTCACAGCCAAGTGTTGAAAAGCAATCAGAATCCTGCAAAGACCTTGGGACAGGATTTGTTACAGCCGTAGCCAGCCAGAGCATCCTCTGACTACTGTCTGGCCTAGGAAGATTCAGCAAAGCAGCCTTGGCTACATCAGGACTGCCCAGACAAGGGCTAGCCCATCATTTCACAGGTTTTGCTCCTCTTAAGTTAGAGTGTTGTTAGCGTGAGTTGTGTGTGCTTGAGAAGGCCTACCATAGGGACACCTCGTTTCTACCCTTTCAGTATATGCTTTTTCTAAAACCACTTCTCCGTGATAGGTATGTTACATGCATGAACAGACATGTACAAGATGAAAGTAAAGGCCACTCCAGCTCCTCATCCTGTCACCCAAGATAATTACTGCAGTCTAGCTTCTGGCCAGTATGAACTCCTGACCACTCTACCAGGGAGGCCTGTTCTCCATCTGCCCTCCTACCCATCCCCCAGTGCTCTAGCAGCAGCTTCCATGCCTGCTTCTCTATTTGCCCTTCCAGGAGAAAGGTGAGTGAGATCAAGATCAGACCTCAATGTTAGATCCTGGAGCACGCAGGCAGAAGAGCACTCAGACTCGCGCCATCACTCAACAAGGGAGCGCCACCATATTGTCTTTCAAATGGATTTATTTGTTCTTAAAATTTTAAATCCTAAACGTGTAAAAAAAAACCCTCCGTAACCTGGAATATTCTTTGGGGGCTTCTTGTGCCCAGGGTGTTTGTAAAGAGGCTCTGTCCTTCTGCCTCTTCAGTGACCTCATCTCTGGTTCCTCAGGCTGTTTCCCAGGCCCCGGTGGAAGCTGGAGGGAACAAAGGATGTTGGCAGCAGTCCTCACCAGGGGACTCCAGGACCCAAAGGGTCTGTGTGACAGTTACACTCTCTTAACGTTATAACCCCCACCACAAAAGTCAAGTTCTTATCTAAACGATCTTGAGTTAGAAGAACTTTAATGGCTCCAGAGTGCCTTGTCAGCTGTAGCTGATCTAAGAAAATAAACATTTTATAACCGTGATAACGCAAGTGGCTCCAGACACAAGAGACACTCGTCCCGATGGATGGTTCTTATAAATACCCGGGCAGTCACACACTTGCAGAAATAGCTAGAATTTCTGTGACTTCATAGGGAACCAAATGGAAATGCCCTTGCCAAGTGAACGCTAAAGTCATTCCACAGTCGAAATGCGGTCAGGCACCACAGGGGAGCCAAAGACATTTTGCTTCAACCCTAGTCTGGCCTCAAGCAGAACCCAACTTATTCGAACCCTGGTATTGATGCTTTGTGCTTGGGGACCACACTGTAGCCAAATGAACTCATTGAAGAGGTCTGACAGAAAGCACATACAAAATCAAGGCACCACGGCCAGTGGCAGGCCCTAGAACCAGTTTGACTTAGTGGCCTCTGCCATCTGGAGTACCAGTGCCAGGCAGCCCAGTGGGTCCTGACTGATTAAAGACAGGCCAAGGCACGGGTCCACGAGACAAACATTTGCTGCATCCATGGTTAAAATAAAAAGGTTGTAACCAAGGGGGTATCAGAAGAACCCCATTTCCTCAGCATTTAAATCTTCAGATATTATAGTGATAAAGGAGAAGCAAGTTATTTTCCAAGGGAGGGAAATGTAGCAATCTCCCTGGGAAACTGTGTCTTCAGGAACAAGGTACCCATTGGCCATCCCTCCTACCCCCATGAGAACTGAAACAAAGGAAGCCTAATTGTATTCACTGGCTCTATTTCCGATACCGACAGCTCCCTGAGGGTAGGAATGCACTTAAGCCTGGTCAGCAGAGGCCAGGCTAGCCAAGAGAGTGTAGATGCATTTCTAAATGGTCTTATTAAATAAAAAAAACACGGAACCAGATATAGGGGTGAAAACCTGAGAGATCAGGGAAATAGGGAAAATCACAGTCAACCTTACCTCACCAACTCCACAGCTTCCAAAAGTGAGTTACTTCCTGTCTACCCACGCCTATATGCCTTGCTGTTCTGTCATCTAATTTGCTCTCTGTGTCCAGCTACATCACTTCCTCTTCCTGCCCAGCTCTGTTACTTCCTGTACAGACCTCCAGACCTCCATGGTTAACTAGTGTTGGGATTTAAGGCGTGTGCCACCGCACCTGGCTGTTCCCAGTGTGGCCTTGAACTCATAGAGATCCAGACAGATCCCTGCCTGCCAAGTGACAGGATTAAGGGTGTGTGCTACCGTTGCCTGACTTCTTTGTTTACTTATAATGGCTGTTCCTTTTCCTCTGATCTCCAGGCAAGCTTTATTTATTAAAGCACAAATAAAATATTGCCACATTTCAGCACAAATAAAATACCACCACAAGAGCGATCATTTCAGTTCAGAATGTCCTAAATTAAATCCCCCAAATGATCAGACCCGGCATCCCCCTGTGATCTTGGTCTTACTATGTAGTGCTGATTGGTCCAGCACTTGTCATGAAACTCAGGCTTGCCTCAAACTCTTAGCAATCCTCTGGCCTCAGCCTCTAGAAGGCCAGGATTACAGGCCTGTGCAGGCATATACAATCAAGGGTGGTGATTTCTCTCTCTCTCTCCGTATTACCTGAGTTAGGGTCAGAGCCTGGGCCCTGGCAGCCCTAACCAGCTAGGCTCAGGCACCATCCTCAACAGACGGATGAGAAAGACAATCGATAGGACAGCGGGAAGTGCTAATTCAATGTGAGTGCACTGGGAAGAGGAAAGATGCCAACATTCAGCGACCTTCTCCCCAAGCCCATCTTTAAGCTCACTTCATGAGATTTAGGTTCAAACAGAGGGCAAGAAGTATGTAAGTTAGTCTGACACATTAAAACTGTGTGAAGAAGTCTCTTCCAGGGAGACAAGTGTGTCATCATTGTCCCCCCACCTCTCCCTTACCCCTCCGATCTCCCCACCCTCCACCCCCCCATGGCTGACACCCACCCACTGAACAGCCTTTCCTTCTCACAGAATGAGATTCAGGGAAATTCCATTTCCGTGGGGACTATTGTTTCAATCATCTGATAGCCAAAGGGAGGGGCACAAATATCCCTCTTTAGAATATGTTCCCTCCTGCCAGGATGGTTACACCCAGATTCCAGATCTTCTCTGGTGACTGTGCTCTGTGGGTCCTGGAGAGGGGATGAAGGCCTGGGAAATGCAGGTCAACTCTGGGCCGTCCTGGTGGCGTAGGGAACAAGTATGAAACCGTGGCTTCCCTCCCTGGCTTCGGGATAGGTAGGCACCAACCGTGAAGTTGAAGTTACCTTAGGTCCTTCCCAGGTTTTGCTAGAAGGTTCCAGCATCGTCCGCCTAGGGCACAGTGGGTTGTGGGCCGCTGCCACCACAGACATCACCTCTCAGTCAGGAAGTGCTGCACCGTTAGCTGGGAGGGCCAGATCCAAGGGGGCTCAGCTCACTAAAAACACTATTGTTCATGTAACATATTTGGAAACTATCAGATACTGCGAAGGTCCGCTGAGCCCCCAAATGCTGCAAACACCCCAGCAGCCCAAGAAGCCTTCCTGGTCTCCTGAAGCTGTACGACAAGGCTGCCCACGTTCCATCAGATGGTGACCCCAGTGTTCTGGTGAAGCTCCACCTCAGCCCCCTTCCCCCAGCTCTCTCTCCCCAAACCCTGCCTCATCTCAGAAAGCCCGCCAAACATGACTCCTCCCCCTCCCCCCAGAGATGCTCAAGACCACTCCCACGGGGTATTTAAACTGTCCCCCAGAAAACAGGCACATGGTTTTTGGTCTCTCCTCCCCATCTCCTCTCTGGGAGCCAGAAAGTCATCCAGGAGTGCTTTGCCCATTAAACCTAGGCTTTTTCCTTAATTTGGTTTGATTTGGTCTGATTTGGATTGCTGTGTCGGCGGAGAGGCTTTTCGGGGTGCAGAAACTTTTCATCTAGAGGTTCCTCCATTCTTTTTGTTTCTGGTTCTACTTCATCCTTTCTCTGGGAGAAACTCCTTTGAAAAACTTCACTTTAGCTGTAAGAGCTAGAGGGGAGGTAAAACCAAAAGCACAACAACAACAACAACAAAAATAAAAACCTACGCTCTCCTAGATGGGGCTCCAAGTAGAGCAGCCATTATCCCCTTGACCGGCAGCTCTGTGCAGGAGGGAGGATGCTTTCTGTTTTATTCACAATTCCCATCATGCATCCCCCACCCCAGACCCAGGGGTACCACCAGAAGCCCTGGGAGAAGCAGCAGATGCTTTGAGCCCGGGGTTACACCTAACTTAGCTCCACCCTCAGGTGACAGGCCTTTCCTCCAGGCTCCTCAGACAGGCCTGTGGGTAGTGGAACACTGAAGACTCCCACGCGAGACAACTCACACAGATGCTCTAGAATGGCGCTGACACATTCCGTAGCCCCAGGGCCCCGGCAGCCTCAGAGCAACTGGCCGTGGACGAAAGCAGACAGACGCGCTGCTATGTAAAGTGTTCATCAGAGCTTAGATGTGTCCGATAAAAAGAGAGTGTCCCATGCCCCATTAATGTTTATATCAATTACATTCTGAACCAGTATTATTGTTGATAGAGTAGATTAAACAGGCCATTACCCTTAATTTCACCTTTAAATGTCTGACTTTTATTTATGTGGTTTCTAAAGAACTGAAAGGAGCACGTGTGTGTCGCAGTGTGGCTTCGCTCTAGGAGCACTGAAAATGAAAGCCCCGTGGATGTGGTCGGAGGGTGTATTCGCATTCCATCCCCATGACAAAATACCCAAAGCTATGTGAAAAGAAGAAAGATTTATCTGGGTTCATGATTTCCTGAGTTTCACAGCGTGGCTACTTCGCCTGCTTTCTTTCAGGCCTGTGTCTGAGGCAGGGCGTCATGGCAGAAGTATGTGGTGGGGGAAAGTTGTGCACTTCCTAGCACCCAGGAAGCAGAGGAGGACCTCGCATTTTGTTGTGTAGGACCCCTCCTCCAAACATCATTCAGCCATGAATCCATAAATAGATGAATTCACCCATGAGGTCTGAGCCACTGATCTATGATCCAGTCAGTTTCTAAAGGCCTCCACCTCAGCACACCGGTGCCAAGGAGACGGGGCCTTCGATCCACGCATGAGCCCTTGGGAGACATAGAAGATATACCTTAGCAGAGTGTCAGGAAAACTGGACAGTACAGGTCAGGACTGAGCTAGGAATGCAGTGTCTCATTATGGGACTGGAGTTTGGGGGAGCCAGGGCCAGACCAGCTGCCTAGGGCAGCCTGGGAAGCCGTTCGTGAATGGGATTTTATCAGATGCCTACTTCGGACAACTTTGTTAGCTCAAACCGACTTTTGCTCATTGGCAGGAAGTAGGAGGCCAAGATGCAATCTGTCTCCAAGACGCTTCAGCCCAGAAGGGGTATGGGGTATGCCCCCATCGGAGACCAGCACTCAGTGGCCAACACAGAGGCATTTTGAGTCCAGACACCAAGTCCTATAGTAACAGCTGTGGTCTCTATGCTGCAAAACTGTCCTGAGCACTTAGTGATTGTTTAATGTTCTTACAAATCCCATCTGGCTGGTTTGATTGTGGCCTGTGTTTCATAAATAAGGATGCAAACTCTCCAAGGTTTTACTGACGAGCACATCTCACAGACGAGAAATCAGGATTTGTTCCCACCTCCCTGGAAGCACTCTAGACCACCATGCACTACCTTGCTCCAAATTCTGTCTGGCTGAGGGGCAGCCCAGCCGCTCCACCTGGCGAATCCACATCTGGCTGCTGATCCTTCTAATTGGGTCCAAGCTGCCAGGGAGCAAACACCGCTGGGGTCAGCTAGCTCCTGTGGATCCAGCAGGTACAGCCTGCACCACCCGATTCCCAACCTGTGCTGTGCGGCTGAGAGCTGAGCTCAAAGCTCAGCAGAGGGGTAGTTCCTCTACAGTTCTCTGCCTTACCCCTCCAGTCCCAAGGGGCCCCTCAGGATCTGTGTCTGCTCCAGGGGGGAGCTGGCCTTGGGCCTGTGCTTTCTGTCACGATCTCTGTTCCCCTTGGCAGGTTCCATCTGGCTTTTAGATATTATAAATAGCCGCAGCTAGGGTGTGACTCGGGTGGAGACCTGGAGCCTGCTGCTCCACCCTGAAGGGGGAAAAAGGCTTATTTAATTCGGTTCTGCACTCGGCAGCCCTCTGGCTCTTTAGAAGGCCAACTAGGCAGCAGCTGTCAGTTGGGATTTTTCCTCCCCCTATCCTAAGATGGCCTGTCTTGTTTTTTTTTTTTCCATGCCTGTTGATTTAAGCTTTTACA
>CABHPH010142593.1:0-30440 GCA_902168325.1 Peromyscus nudipes
CTTTCTTTCATTTTTTTTCTGAAACCTTTCCTGGCTCCCTGGCCTGAGGTTGTAGTCAACTCAATACTGTGCCACCAGGTTGTTTGGTTGGTTGGCTGGTTGGCTTGTTTTGTTAATTTTATGTCACCTTGTTTATTTCCTTCATGGCCCTTAGTGCAGCCTGTGACTGTATTACTTGTTTTGCTTCCTTATTGTCTGCCCCTCCTCTGGTTCTCCATCAGCAAGCCTCCCTGTTCCCAGTGCAATAACCAGAATGTAGGGTTCCTAGTAACTGTTGTTCTTTGACGGAATGCACGGTTGTTGTTCCTGTTTTACAGACAGGTGGAACCTGGACTTAGACTGAAGATAAACAGTGGTTGAGGTGTTGGCCGCGTTGCTGTCTGTCCCGGGCACTGCACTGTGCGCTGCATGCAGAGAACAGCCAGCAGCTGCTGTTGTGCATTGCAGTGTCTCCCCAAAGTGGGTGCTTAACACGTACACAGTAAACCTTGAAAACAACTTGATTGACAAGAGGAAATTCGTGAGACTTTATTCAGAAAGTATTTATTCTGCACTTAGATTTTTTTTTGTGTGTGTGTGTGCATGCTCATATATCTGTGTGTTGATGCACATATATGCGCATGCATGTGGAGGTCAGAGGGTAACCTTGAGTGTCATCCTCAGAATGCTGTCCACCTCCTCTGAGCCACAATGTCTCATTGGTCTGGAACTCACCAAGTAGGCTAGACTGGCTGGCCACTGAGCCTTCGGGATCCTCTTGTCTCTAATGCCAGGGTCACAAGCACATGCCACCACCCCTGGGCTGGGGACTGGACTCAGGGCTTCCTGCTTAAAAGGCAAGCACTTTAACAGACTGAGCCATCCTAACCGTCTGCCCTGAAGTCTAGTCTGACACAGAAGGGGTTGGGGGATGGCGTGTGGGGTAAAAACACTTGCTGAATTAGATCTGCTTATTCCATGTGGAAGGAGGACTGAGTCCAAACATTTGTTCTCTGACTCCACACATATCCAGTGGCAAACTCCCAAACCTCATACACACTAATAATAATAAATAATAATAATAATAAATCAGAAAAGGAGGTTTGTAAGGTATAAATGAAATGTTCTGGATTAGTAGACATTACCTGTAGATAGAAAGAGTATACTTTATTTTAGGTGATTGAGTTTGGTATAATTTCAGAACTCGTTGAACCTTAAAGCTAAAGAAACTGAAGTATAAATTATGTATGTCTCAGTAAGAAATAAATTCGTATATTGAGCCAGGCACTGTTTAGGTACTGAGGATACAGTGGTGACCCAGACAAGTAAGGCCCATGCTCTTGTAGACCTTTATTGTGGGTGGGACACATGGGAGGTGAAAGAAACCATTAAAACCCATGCTCTCTTCCAGAGGGCCCAGGTTTGATTCCCAGCACCACAGTGGGGCTCACATCCATATGTAACTCCAGTCCCTGGAGATCTGGAACCCTCTTCTGGCTTCCATAGGCACCAGACATGCAGATGGTACACAAATGTACATGTAGACAAAGTACCCCCCACACACAAATTTTTTTAAAGTTCTTCACAAAAAACTTTTCCAAATGTCATGATAGAGTTGGAAAAATGATAAAATAATCTTATATGTTAAAATGTAGGATATGGACTATATAGATAATAAAAATAAAAACATCCCAAAGTGTTACCAATTCTTGATAGTATGATTTTGAATAACTTTAGTTTTTATTCTTTTCTAAATTAAAATTTTATACTATCCATGTTTTATAATTCTGAAACAATAAAATTTAAAATAATCATTATAGGGGCTGGAGAGATGGCTCAGTGGTTAAGAGCAGTGGCTGCTCTTCCAGAGAACCCTGGTTCAATTCCTAGCACCACATGGCAGCTCACAACTGTCTGTAACTCCAGTTCCAGGGGATCTAGAATCCTCACACAGACATACATGCAGGCAAAACACCAATGCACATAAAATAAAAATAAATTATAAAAAATGCATTATAAGGAGTACATTTCTTCAAATTATTTTGTATACTATTTATAATTAGTGATTCCCCCTCCCCAGAGTAGCTCCAGGACAGGCACCAAAACTACACAGAGAAACCCTGTCTCAAAAAACCAAACTAAACCAAACAAAAACACAAAAGGAAGAGTAATTACTAAGCTGATATTAGTTAAATAGATGTTTGTGGTTAAATAGCAGTGTCTTCAGAACAGTCTTTCCAAGCGAAAACATTGCATTTTAGATCTGTGGAGTTTGAGTCTGTGACCCAGAACAGGCTTTGGATTTAGGCTGATGAACTAATCCTGCTTAGCTACATTTTATCTACAAGTGATAAGAGAATAATATTAAAATGATGCAGTTGTCAAAGCTAACAGTGTGTTAAATGAGTTGGTTCAGCTGCACTCTGGAACACAGCCCATCACTTATTAATATGTGTTAGCATGCTCTGGTACATGATCTTTCTTTGCTAGGCTGTAGTGTCTAGCAAGGTGTGGGGTAGGTCAGCAAGGGCACCCAGAGGCGACGGGGAGCACTCTCAGACCTTTGAGAGTCAGTTCATTCACATTGTTTGTATTTCATATGTTCTAAAGACCGACTAGATACTCTAAAAGGTATTTAATAAGTATCTTTCTTTAAAGATTTATTTTATTTATTATGTATAGTGTTCTGTCTGCGTGTTTGCTTACACACCAGAAGAGGGTATAAGATCTCATTATAGATGGTTGTGAGCCACCATGTGGTTGCTTAGAATTGAACTCAGGACCTCTGGAAAAGCAGTCAATGCTTTTAACCTCTGAGCCATCTCTCCAGCCTCAATAAATACTTTAAAATGGGAATATTTAATATGTAAAGGTTTCAAGTCATCAAAATAGCCTTTTAAAAGGATTTTTTGCTTTAAAAGTAAGTTGAAACATTTGAAGGTATATTCTGTCTGAAATTCTAAATCAGTAGTAAAATTTTTGTGGAATCTCCCTTGTATGGTTTTAGACATGGTATTAAGGAGAAAATAGTGGAAATGTTTTCTAAACTTAATAAGACATTTTTGTTCATAATTTATGTTGACTATAAGTCCAGATAAAAGTAAATACAAGCACAAATATCCTTAGCAGGTATAATGAGACAGGATATTTAAAATAGTACCTGTTCCAAAAATTTCAGGTTCACAAATCGAGTTAGCCTACAGATAAAATAAGATAGTCCTGGGAGGACTGGGTCTGTTCTGTTTCTGCAGTTTGCAGATAAGGCAGACAGGTTCCTCTGAGGAGCATAGATCAGCACACACTGGTGAACTTGACAGTCTTTGTGTCCCTTACAAGCGCACTGCAGATTCTGACCCGAGCCCCGCGTGTTTAGTTTCAGAATGGCTCCGCTTGCTGCCCTTCCTTGGCGTACTTGCACTCCTTGGCTACCTTGCAGTCCGTCCGTTCTTCCCGAAGAAGAAACAGCAGAAGGATAGCTTGATTAATCTGAAGATACAAAAAGAAAATCCCAAGGTGGTGAACGAAATAAACATTGAAGATCTATGTCTTACTAAAGCAGCTTATTGTAGGTGTTGGCGTTCCAAGACGGTAAGATACCCATGTACACATACGGGAAAATTGTTGGGATTTAGTTAGGATTGTTTCAATCCCTACTTTTGAAATTCTGAGATTAGGGATTTTTCCATACTGTTCAGTATTCAAAGCTGATATTCCCAAGTTGAAGTTTGCCCCTTTTTGCTTGATAGTGCCTGAATTTAGAAGAGAACAGAGAACAGTGAGCTCTGACGCTCTCACACTGCTCAGCATTTGTCTAGAGCAATGTATTTTAAACAGTTTTGTTTGTTTTGCAAGAGAGAGTATTTTAAGATTTAATGGAAAGGAGCTTAAACTTTGATGTCAAAATAAGTAATTACTAAATTTAGATGTCAATCTGTCAACTTGGGCAGGTCAAACAAATTGCCAGCTTGGTTTGGTTTGAGCCAGTTTCTCTGTGTCTCTGTCTGTCTCTCTGTCTCTGTCTCTTTCAACAGGGTCTCACTATGTAGCACTAAATGGCCTAGAATTGGTGGTATTCACCAAGCTAGCCTGGAACTCACACAGACACTGGCTGCTTTTGCCTCCCGAGTGCTGGGATTAAAGGCCAATATGTCTACCCTGAATGACTTAACCTTTAACCTCTGGTTTGAAGATTTTGTTTTGTTTTTCATTCTTCTTGTTGTTGTTTGTTTGTTTTGTTTTTTCAATCTTCTCTATAGGTATTGCAGATACTTTTGAAGATTTAGTGAAATGGTCCATGTAAAATACCTTACATAGTGTAAGCTAGTAAATGTAACTAGCCATAGTAACATAGGTTTTAATGAGGAAAATGAATTTGGGGTGATAAGTGTTATAGTTGGTAAAAATCTTTTGTGTTTGGTGAAGGTTATTTGAAACTTTAAGTATAATGTTTTTTGTTTTTTGTTTTTTTGTTTTTTTGTTTTTGTTTTTTTGTTTTTTTGGAGACAGAGTTTCTTTATATAGCTTTGGAGCCTGTCCTGGAACTCACTCTGTAGACCAGGCTGGCTTTGAACTCACAGAGGTCTGTCTGCCTCTGTCTCCCAAGTGCTGGGATTAAAGGCGCGTGCCACCACCGCCCAGCTTGTTTCATTCTTTTTAACAGCAAATTTTAGAAACAATCCAATAGGCAACAGTCAGCGTACAAGAAGTCACACTGATGGGATACTGGGAAGTGAATACAAATCGTGTTTTAAAGAAATACTAAGTGTGGAAATGGGTCTGTGGATTAAGTTTTTGCTGCACAGGCATAAGGGGGTGGGGTTGGGGGACAGCAGAGATAAGGGGCTCCCTGGCCAGCCAGGAGTGAAGTTACAGGTTCCAGGAGAGCCCCTGTCTCAAATTAATGTGAAGTAATTGAAGAAGAACATCACTATGTCAATCCCTAGCCTCCACATGTGTCCCCATGGGCAAGCATGCATACCCTGTGCACAGATACCCAAACATGTAATGACATGAGGTCCTGCTTTAATAGAAGAAAAGCGTATTACAAAAGGATCACAGTTTCACTTTTATAAAATGAATGTCACAATAAATTCAGAGGAAAACCTATAATAAAATACTGATTATAACTATATTTGGATGGATTGAACATTTAATAACACATCTTTAATATTTTTCACAAACTTTACACTATGAGTTTTATAAGAAAACATTGTAAAATTTACTTTGAATGTACATTTCTTTTTTTAATTTAAGAAATTAGCTCAAACATAGAGCTCCATGGAGAACAAGAGCTATTTTGACCCCCTTTTAGACTTTTATACTCAATGAGATGGATTCAGCCAAAGATTTTGGTTTGGTTTGGTTTTTTGTTTGTTTGTTTTTTGAGACAGTTTCTCTGTGTAGCCCTGGCTATCCCGGAACCGGCTCCATAGACTAGGCTGGCCTCAAACTCAGAGATCTGCTTGCCTCTGCCTCCCGAGTGCTGGGAAAGATTCTTTGTACTTATCATTGCCTGCCTGCGTGCAGTGTGGAGTGGTGGGGTGGTAGGTGTGTAGTCTGTCAGGAAGCTCCTGATGAGCTCTGCTTTTAGTGAGCGGCATACTGGCTTCATGAGCATTTCACAGTGTCTCTACTTCTTGTTGTAAAATAACATTTGCACTTCTTTTTCCCTTTTAGTTTCCTGCCTGTGATGGGTCCCATAATAAACATAATGAGTTGACAGGCGATAACGTGGGTCCACTCATACTGAAGAAGAAAGAAGTATAACAGTAGCCATTTATGATTGAAACTCTTGTAATATTTCTCATTTGTTGTGTACAGAAAAGTCTTTGGAAGTTTTAACTCTCAATACTGGTTGAATAATTATTTCTGCCAATTATTTTCTTGCTACACTACTACTTATATTTGATACTTTATATATTCAGTCATTTATATAGAAATCAAATGATCATCTCATTCTGGAATCAAGAGTTAATGTGTCTTTCAACAATAAAGTCAGTACTTCAAATTTTGATTAATTGGGAAGTTAAAGTTTGGCCATGGGCCAAAAGTTATTTCTTTGCATATCAGTATTTCAACAGAATGTATATATTTTTAAAAAGTTCTCCCCTGTTCTGTTAAATGTATTTTTGTACTGTTTTGTTTTGCTCACTTGAAGTAGTTTGCCATTCTTTGGCATTTGTGGAACTCTGCTGTTTTTAGATGAATTATGAAAAATATTGCTATCAAGAATTTCCTTTGAGGCAATAAAATCCTTTGTGTTATAGAGATTTTTGTCTCATTACTATGATTATCCCAATTTCTGAAGTAAATCAGATATAAAAATGTTCCAGTAAGAAAGTTATTTACATCATAAAAAATTGATTCACCTTACAAAAGCTTGCTCTGTGTGCTTGTGTGTGTGTGTGTGTGTGTGCGCGCGCGCGCGCGTGCGTGCGCGCGTGCGTGCTGTTTTCCTTGTTGACAGCTGGGTGGTAAGAGCAATTACAGCTAAATTATACTTAGGAACTACAGTTTGAAGGTCAATTATATATAAAGTATATCTGAATTTGCATTAAAATGACACAGTTCATTGCTCAATTACTTTTTCTCTTTTTTGTAGTCAGTTATAGAGAAACAGGGCAACAGGATATTAAGTCACATTAACTTCACAAATATAGATAAAATATTTGTGTGCATAATGACAGGAAATAGTCTGCCATGGCATATGACACAGCATGATCTGCATATACTGCTGAGGACGATGTCTTGGAAAGCAAGGCTTACTGCTTTTACTTTCCATTTCTCTCCTGTTTCCCCCATCCCCCCAAAAAAATTTATATACTTTAAAATGTTTTGTCGTTTTGTTTTGTTTTGTTTTTTTGGTTTTCGAGACAGGGTTTCTCTGTGTAGTTTTGGTGCCGGTCCTGGATCTCGCTCTGTAGACCAGGCTGGCCTCGAACTCACAGAGATCTGTCTGGCTCTGCCTCCCGAGTGCTGGGATTAAAGGTGTGTGTCACCACCGCCCGGCTAAAAAGTTTTTTTTTAACCAAGACTTTGAATAAAATTGTCAAACACAATTAAGCTCTTTCGGCCCATCTAATGAGACCTAGATTGATTGTGTAAAGATAGATGGGATGGAGCCAGCATTGCAGGAAGCATAATGCACAGGTGGATTCGACCCTAGCTATGCAAGGAAGGAAGCCACGCAAATGTTCCTGGCAGATACTGCAAACAGCACCAACAACAGAACCACTCATTCCATTTTCTGGCTCCTAAGTGAAATGATGCACACCGTGAAGGGTAAAATAAGGATATATAACAAAGGGTGAAATTTCATTTAGGACCTGAATTCTGCCATAAACCATATTACCTCCGGGAGCAGCGGAAAAGGATGACAGTTAAATTTGGGGGCACTCATTTGTCAAGTCTGCTGGGTTAGATGGGTCCTCTCTAGGGCTTCTTATTTATTTAATGAGCATATAGTGAGCCTGCTGCCACATACGCAGTATGTTCTGTTCTCTTTCATTAGCTAGTATGTCTTGCAGTTTGAGAAAGACCAGTGATGGCAAGCCAAGCCTCCATGCTAAAAGGAAAATGATTATAATTCAACTTATCACGTAATTAAATTACACTGACGCATTTTATAGTCTTAATGTTTGTGTAAAGTGTGAATAATATTAAAACAAATACACATGTTTTAGAGAGACTTATTTTTATTATTTTATGTGTATAAGTGCTTGTCTGTACATATATATGTCTGTACACCACGCACATGCCTGATGCCCAAGCAAGGCAGAAGAGAATGTTGGGTCCTTTGGAACTGGAATATACAGATGGTTGTGAGCCACCATGTGAGTGCTGGGAACTGAACCCTGGTCCTCTGCAAGAGCATCCAGTGCTATTAACAACTAAACCATCTCTCTAGCCCTGCAAAATTTTTAATAAAATGAATAAACACATTTAAATGAAGAGGTAGTGATTGTTTTGAACCAGAAGTCAAGAACTAGAATGTGAAAGGAGTCATAATATTATGAAATTCGAGTGGTACAGATTTGTTTTTGTTCATGCAATTACATTTATGGTACTAGGGATGGAACCCAGGACTTCACCCATGCTGGCAAGAGCTCTTTACACTGAGCTCCCTTTTGTGTTACATTTTTTTAATAGTATAAACCATTGAAACAAAATACAAGAGAGTTTTCGTTACAGGTTTACTGGAAATTTTGAATTATTTGTAATTTTAGCCCACTATCAGGAGTCGCTTTAGTTTTCTTTTACATTACAATTCTCATGTAATAGCTATCCATAAACTATTAAAGATACAGTCCACTCAGTTCATGATGTTTTCTTGTTGTCTGTCTGTATATGTGTGTATACACTTTTGTTTGCAGATGCGTGGACCTGTGAGCATGGAGGGCAGAGGTCAATGTGGGGTATCTTCCTCAATTGTTCTCTCTGAATCTGGAGCTCAGGGATTGAGCTGGGCTGGCCAGCCTGGTGAGCCCCAGAGCTGCCCCTGTCTCCACCTCCCCAGCACTCAGATTACAGTTATGCATTGCAGTGAGCACTGGGGATCAGAACTCGGGTTCTCATGCTTATGTAGCAAGCGTCTTACTCACTGAGCCATCTCCTGAGCCTGTCATCTTTTTCCATGGAGGTACAGGAGACAGGCATTTGATCTTTGTGGTAATAAAGCTGCGAATTATTGAGACTCTGTACCGGAAATTTCGTTAAGCATGTACTGGGATCATAAATGTATCTCGTGTCATGGCAGTGAGTTCCACTGTGTGACCGTGCCTTTCTCAGGACCAACAGCAGAATCCTAAATCTAGAGTTGGAAAAATGTCAGTGCTGGGGGAGCTTTGCAAGGTCCATGCCCAAACTCTTAACTCTTCTTCCTGCTTACCGCTGGGGGAGTAGTAGAGCGGTAGTCTTCTGGGGCTGTGAGGTTGGTTTGTTTGCTTGTTTTTGTTTTCTTAGGCCATTTATTCATGGCCTCTAAGTGTCAGATTAACCAGTTATTTTTCCACAGTTGGTCACAAGACTTTGGAGGTAAACTCCTCACCAAAAGGTTGGATACCTTGTCTCTGGTCACCCTGCTTCTCTGTCTGTAAAGCCATTTACTGCTAGTCACAGCAACATTCTTTTTTTTTCTTCTTCTTCTTTTTTTTGGTTTTCCGAGACAGGGTTTCTCTGTGTAGCTTTGCGCCTTTCCTGGAACTCACTCTGTAGCCCAGGCTGGCCTCGAACTCACAGAGATCCTCCTGCCTCTGCCTCCCGAGTGCTGGGATTAAAGGCGTGCGCCACCCCACCCCACCCCACCCCACCCCCAGCACAGCAACATTCTTTTAAAAATGTTCCAGTTGCCATACTTTCTGTTTCACTGAAGGGGGCAAATTTATTGGAAATTGGTAGTCTAAAATGAAATGATCAACTTTTAAGTTTGTCAATTAAGAGTAGTGAGAAAAGTGGAAAATCTCCAGAAGACAATTTTAGTGCCCGAGAGTAAAATGGTTTTCCACTTTAGAACACACTAAGTTGTTTCTGTGCCCAGAAATCCACATCTGGTAGCAGGCTGGTGTTTTACTAAGCTTTCACATGAGCATTAGAGTGGCCATCATCTGCGAATTCACAGAATTCTATCCTATGAACCTTACATAGACACTGAATAACCAAACGTGTGAGTTGATAAACCACTTGGTTCTTTAAGTATGCCGAGTGATGTAGAACCTTCAGGAGACAGCTTTGTTATTACTCATGACTGTTGTGAGGGCTACCTCTCCTGCTGACTTAGAGAACTACTCATTCCTCACTCAGCAGATAAGCACCACCCTTACAGAAGAATATCAGGCTCGAGGTAAATGACTCATTCGTGTGAATAATTAAGCAAGTTGTGTTGTGGAAAGCACGTTACAACTCAGCTTTGAGTTTGCTACCTCATGGTGATTCACTGAAGTGCTTTTGTATTTTGTAACCTAATTTGTTAATAAGTTTATAGGAAGCCAATTAAGCTAGCTACTGATCTGTATGATTTTTCTCAGTCTTTGATTAGAAGTGTACTTAGACTGTATTCCTAAACAATTGTAAAGCTCCACTCTAAAAGACAAAACAAAAATGGGTGACTTTTATTTGATACCGACCCTACATGTTTAACTAATTGCATTTCATTCGTTTAGATTCATCAGGGGCTGCATCAACAATCAGAAAAAGCCCAAGGCTGGGTAACTATGCTCACAGTGTTCCAAAGCCAGTCAGTGCCTGAGCCCTGTTCCATTGTCAATCTCAGTTTTCCTTCACAGCACATCCCAAGAACTTTGTTATCTTTTTCTGTTCCTAAACAAATCACCAGTATCAAGAACGTTCTCTCCAGAAACAGGTAAACAATGAAATATGACTATGACTACCAGTGGGAAAGATGACCAAAAAAAAGATGAAAATTGAAAATGAAAGGCTAGTAACTTGAGAAGATTTAACCAAGAACCATGTATCTCAGCCCCTGAAGACAGCTCCATGATCAAATTATACAAGTAGTGTTTCATGATAAATTTGCAGGAAGTAGTGTGTGATAGTTGAGAAGGCAGGATGTTACATTCACTGATACTAGTGCCCACTTTGAGTTAAGAGTTTAGTGCTTAGCAGGCTGTATCAGGTGTCTAGGATGTCCTTGATATGTGGGGCTTTATTGCAGGAAGCCCCATTCAGTTGGAACGTTTTCATTCAAACTTACTAATTTACCACATAATTTAATTTCCTAAGACATGGCAAGAGCTAAATCTGGCAGGTGGGATTTAAATCCCATAAACGGTGCTAGAGAACTTGCCTACTCCAAGGACAATGGAAAGTCCTGCTTCAAAGCCAGGTGCACAGCCATTCTTTGTCCCCATGCCTTTGCTGCATGCAGATTGGGTTAGGGAGACACCTGTGGCTGCTTTGTTGACCTAAGTGCTCCGGCTGTCCCCATGCTTTAGTTCCTCATCATGGACTTTGACTGGAAGCTTGTTTATTATATGCACCAAGTCAGCTAGTTTATCTTTTGCACACGTCTAGTTTAGTGAAGGCATGAAGCAGTCGTTAAATACAATACATACACTGGGAAGTGCATATTATCAGCAAGTACACATTCCTGTACTGTTTGGTAAGGACACTGAAAATAAGTGCAGAAAGGCACTAAGAGGGTTTTGAGCCAAGGATGGCATCACTCTAACTTTGCAGGGGTTTAAATGCTCAGATTCATTGTTTACTAAAACAAAATGCAAAAACATGCTTTAAACAACCATGGTGAAAGCATATTTGTGACTATTTTCTTGAAACATTAGTCAAATGGATCAGCTATGATAACCATTCTTTAGCACTGTAATGTTGTAATTTCCAAAAACTAGAAAAGGGAGGAAGTTGGTAAATTGCATAATTGCAAAGAAGAACTTTACACTAGGAAGAAAATAATCTGTAAACAGTTCAGTAAAATTTCTGTCGGGGTACTTTCAGTACATTTCCTGCATGAACACACTAGGCTAGAGGAACATATCAGTCACGTTTATTGACAGATTTAAGAACAAAGCTTAGAAGTACAGAACTCTGAAGAAAATGCTCCCAGGAAATGAGGCAAAGTTAGATATACCTTTGAAGTAGGTAGTAAAGGACTGGGAAATCTAAAAGAAAATAGACAATCTAGAAAAAGCCATCTGACTTATACTGACCTCAGCAAGGAAAAATAATGTTGTTTGACCAGTTACCGAGCAGAAAATGGAATGTGTGTTTTTCAAATCCACAGTTCAGGGTTCTGGGGCTATAGCTCACAGCACTAGCCTAGCTTCACAAGGCACAAGTTCTGTCCCTAGTGCTGAGAAAAAGCCTAATAATTAAGGCTGCAAAAAGGTTACGTCAACATTCTTTATCTTCTTTAATTTCCAGAGAAGGTCTGCCCCTGAGCTTATGATCCTTCTGCCCCAGGCTCATAATACAGGTATTACGGGTGCCACCACATCTGGCTGTCCTCCAATTGTAAAGAAACACTCCATTATTTATTTCATACATCTAGTATAGAATTAACATGAAAACCTGCAAAAGAAACAAGCAAAAACCCAACAGAAGTAAACCAATCTCATTTATGAATAGGAATGGGAAAATAGACCAGCATGGAAAGGAATAATATGTTTTGGTAAAGAGCTTGTATTTTAGAACATTTCACTATCAGCTGATGTATTAACAATCATGTAGTTGGGGATTTAGCTCAGTGGTAAAGGCCCTGGGTTCGATCCTCAGTTAAAAAAAAAAAAGAAAAAAAAATTCAAACCTTCCTTGAAAAACAATCATGTAAATGAATTAAAGAACAGAAGATATAGCCACAGCCGTAGATGCTGGGAGGGGTCCTGAGAACAGCCAACTGCCATTCCTAATGAAGATTCTTAATGGGAATTATTTAAACATTTATTAAAATTCTACAGTATCCATTTCCCATCACAAAACACTTCAGTTAACATCAGGAACAACCATGAATGTCTACTGCCATTTTTAATGCCAAAGACTATCTTTAATATATAGCAAGATATTAAAATCAACTAATCATTACAAATACGGGAAAATAGAAACTTTGATATGATTATATGTCTAAAAAAATCAGTGATTAAGCTGGGTGGTGGTGGCACACACCTTTAATCCCAGCACTTGGGAGGCAGAGGCAGGCAGATCTCTGAGTTCGAGGCCAGCATGGTCTACAGAGCGAGTTCCAGGACAAGCTCCAAAGCTACACAGAGAAACGTGTCTGGAAAAAAAAAATCAATGATTAAGTAAAACAGATGCAAAAGGAATTTTGATTAGTGACTGGAAACCATGATTATACAAAATTTATTAGTAAGCACCTCAAGACTGATGGCAAGACAGTTGATTCACAATAGCAAAAGTAATAGATTTACTTGTTTCAAAAATGTCAAAACAACTGAGACTTAAACACATGAGAACACTTAATACTCTAAGAGTATAAATCTAAAATTACATATAAATTCAATGAATTCACACTAGACTCATAAGCTCATTTAAAATTCATTAAGTAGTTTTGAAATTCATATAGAAGACAAAGTCATCGGAAAAAAGATTAAGGTACTTTGCTCGCCAGATGTTAATACATGGTAGGAAGTTGTTGAGATCAATTCAATTAACTAGGAAAATAATTGTATTAATGATAATAAGTAAACCATGGTGGGGGGGGGGTGTTCCTGGAGGTGGTAGTGGAGAGGTGTGACCAAAAATGTACGACCTGCATGTGTGAAATTATCAAAGAATTTTAAAATACTACTTTTTTTCTTTAAAAAAGAACAAGCGAGCCAGGTGTGGTGGCCTTCACCTATTCACCTATAATCCCAGCATTTGGGAGGTAGAGGCAGGAGGTTGGTAGTTCAAGCCCAGCCTGGGCTAGTGAGTCTCGGTCTATGAAAAAAAACAACAAAATTACTCCCTCGGAGGCTACGGCAGCTTGAGTCCTGGAGTTTGACACCAACTTCAGCCACAGCAAAACCTTGTCCCAAAGGAGAAGAGAGGAGAGAACGAGGATGCGGGGAAAGAATTGACCACTTAGTTATAAATGGAAACGTGGGACAGATGGACTGTTTGAGTAGAGAAAGTGAGCAATGAAACTGTGACGACATGACATGGTTAATTCTTAAAACTTTTTTTTTTTCTTTTTGGTTTTTCGAGACAGGGTTTCTGTGTAGTTTCGGTGCCTGTCCTGGATCTCGCTCTGTAGACCAGGCTGGCCTCGAACTCACAGAGATCCGCTTGCCTTTGCCTCCCGAGTGCTGGGATTAAGGGTGTTCGCCACCGCCGCCCGGCTTTGTAAAACTTTCCTTTATTTATTTGGGGTCGGGCACGTGCCATGGTGCACATGTGGAGATGAGGGGGCAACCTGCAGAATCTTTCTTCTTTCCACCAGGGGTGTCCTAGGAATTGAACTTGGGTTTTTATCCTTGGCAGCAAGCTCCTCTATCCACTGAGCCATCTTGCCAGTCTTAAAGTATTTGTTAATGATGTAGATATATGGAAAGAGTAAGAGAAAAGGAAAATGAGATTGAAAATGGAAATCCTTTGTGGCAAATGATAACACATAACAAATAAAATCAAATGTCAGTAATATATAATAATATGGGGGAAATTCCAAATGGGAAAACAATAAGAGTTTTTTTTTTTTTTTTTTTTTTTTTTAAGACAGAGTTTCTCCTTATAGCCCTGGCTGTCATAGAACTACCTCTGTAGACCAGGCTGTCCTCAAACTCACAGAGATCCACCTACCTCTGACTTCTGAGTGCTGCATTAAAGGTATGCGCCACCATTGCCTGGTGAACTACGTATTTTTTAAGGTTTATTTTATTTTATGTGTCTGAGTGTTTTGCCTGCATGCATGTCTGTTTACCATGTAAATGCTTGGTGCTCATGGAATACAAAAGAGGTCATTGGATCCCTGGAACAGGAGTTAAAGAAAAGAAAAAAAAAATACTAAATTCCTGTTACAAAATCCCATTTTGAAATTGCACAAATATGTGCATACAATAAATTTAAAACATAAAGCAGACTAGCTAGCATGAAACTTACTGATGACTCTACCCAGAACAGCTTTGGTTGAGGAGGACAGTGAATGGAGTGAATAAATACTGGGACACATTGAAGAGAGAAGGAGTTACAGTCACTGTAGGGTGCTGAAGTCTTAATTACCAAAGGACATCAGTAAAAACACACTTAATATAATATAGTAAGCTAGCGACAACCAAGGGTAGCAGGAGCGTGTTACATAAGCAGGGAAGAGATGGCCTCTCTGCTGGTCCTCTTGTGTGTCCTTTATAACCCGCCGAGACCATTCTCTTAAAGGCCCACCAGCAATCAGTCTATGGGTGCACTGACTTTTTTGCTTTTGTGTATGTTACAGGACACATGAACAGAATTTGTCTCAAAGCCTCCAGTTCTATTCATTGTGCTACAAATGATAGGATTTCATTCTTTTTTTCTTTATGGCAGAATAAGCTCCATTTCCATTGTGAATTGGTGGACAGCTAGGCTGGTTCTGTATCTCAGTTGTTAAAATAGTACTACAGTCTGACATGGCACATGCCTTTAATCCCATTACTGAGGAGGCAGCGGCAGGTGGATTTCTGTGAGTTCTAGCTAGGCTAGCCTGGTCTACAGAGTGAGTTCCAGGCCAGTCAGGGCTATGATGGTGAGACTGTTTTAAACAGTGCTGCACTAAACAAAGAAGTACTGGAATCTCTTTAATTTGCTAATTTCATTTCTTTTGAATACATAATCATAAGTAGGATAGCTGGACACACAGTAAAACTAGTTTTTTAAAAAGACCTATACTGTTCATCATAGTGGCTGTTTTAACTTTCCCGACAAGAGTGTACAGAGTGCCCCTTCCTCTACACCCTCGCCAGCATTTGCTGTTTTGTCTTTGTAGATGGATGTATTTCTTCTGACTGGAAAGAGGTGATATATCTCATGGTTGTGATTTGATGGAGGCTGAGAAGTGGGAGAAAGAGAGACAGAAGGAGTTTAGATAATAGGTTCCAAGCCACTACTGGAAGGATTAAGTTCTAGTGTTGTGTAGCCCACTGGGCAACTACAGTTTACAATAATCTGTGACCTCCTTTATGAATAGCTAGGGACAAAAATAGTTCAGAGGCTTCAAACGAAGTGAAGACAAGAACATAAAAGTATTAATTACCTTGACTCCATCAGTACATCTTGTATACATTTATTGAAATAACACACCACATTCTATACACCTTGGGATAATAAAGACCTGAAGCCTTTGCTGCCCTTTGGTGTTCTCTCAAAGACTCCATGTCACGATGCTGAGTGACATCACTAGGACATCTGTGCCCTTTCTCTGGTCTTTCTCCCACCCCAACCCTGGGGGCCCCTGAACCTCAAGCCCCCCTGGTTGGCCTCTTTCTTTCACCAGGATGGGAACCTGTCAGGGATCGCCCATAGAAATTGTGTGTGTGCTGATGCCTCCTTGTGGTCATAAAAATTCACTGCTCAGAAGCGTGGATAGAGTGCATTTCCCCTGGGCCACATCTTAGCGAGCTACTACTGTTGCTAGACGTTGTCCTTAAGGGATCTGCTAGCAGTAAAGAGCAACATAGGCTTCAGTGTGGCAGATCCCTTAAGGACAGTAACTAGCCACATGACAGTAAGTTGAATATATTGGATCCTTCCCCTGTAGGAAGGAGAGCAATTCATCTTGACTAGAACTGAGCTTACTTAGTCTAAGCATTGCTCTGTCTTTGCTATACTCGAGGTGTAAACCAGGACCAGTGTGCAAGGACTAACCACATGCGTGATCCACCAGTGTGCAACCCTGCACATCTGCCTCGTACCAAGGAGTGCCCTTCCCAGCACTGTAGTTGCAGGGGTGGTCACATGACTGTGTGATTCAGCAACACATCACAAAGCCACAACAGCCGGAAGCTGTCAAACTGATAAGCTGATAGGACCACATCTAGCAGCAGTTCTAGGCCGGCCTGGTCTACAGAGCTAGTTCCAGAACCGTCAGGGCTACACAGAGAAATCCTGTCTCGGAAAAAAACCTACCAATTCTTTTCAACTTCTAAATAATCAATGAAGCGAAGCTCACTTAGTCCTTGTTCGTGTTCCTTAACTCTCCTGAGCAGTAGATTTTGCAAATGAGAAGGATGATGCAACCGAAATTCCTCCTGTTTAAACGAACCTGGTAAACATTCAGGAAACAGGCAGAATGAACCCTTTGAGTAACGTTAAGGCCACTTTTATTGTTATAAACATTTTGTACGTTTCTTTCGTGTATGCGTATCTGGGGCGGAGGGAGGTACACGTGTCATAGAGCAGCACCACGATAGCTCTCTCCGTCCATCCACTACGTTGAATCTAAAGATGGAACTTGCCATGGCTTGTGGCAAGTTCCTTTAGCTGCTGAGCCATCTGGCCAGCCCTAGGCTGTTTTAAAATATTTTATTTTATGTGTATGGCTGTTTGTTTCTGCATGTAGTCTGTGTACCATGTCCCTGCCTTGTGCCCATGGAGGCCCCTGGAATTGGAGTTACAAACTGTTGTGGTCCTCTGGAAGAGCAGCCAGTCCTCCTAACCACTGAGCCATCTTTTCAGCACCCCCACTCCAAAGCTATTTTTAAAGAGACAGCACTTATGAACAAGAAGGGAATTTAAAATAGATTATTATACTTTCTATGATTACGTATGTTTTATTATGGCAAAACATATATTAGAGAATGTACAGTTTGGTGACATGAAATATATTCACATTTCTGAGCAACCACCATTATCAAGCCGGAAGCTCCCCAGAAGCCCCACATCCAGTAAAAAGTAACTCCTCATCGTCTCCCACTCCCAACGTGACAAGCATGATTCTGCTGTCTCTATGTTCACAGAGCGTAATGTCCTCAAGGACCGTGCGCATCCTAACATGTGTTAACATGTTAAGCTTTATTAATGATAAATAATGTTCCTCAGTATGTACACAGCCCACTTTACTCCTTCACCTGTTGACTAACACTGGCCTCTGTGCTGTTGTGATAATGCCACTATGAATATGAGTTTACACAATTATCTCTTGAAAACCTTATTTTCATTCGTTTTGGGTATAGACTCAGAAGCTACAGAGTGAGCTCCAGGAAAGGCGCAAAGCTACACAGAGAAACCCTGTCTCAAAAAACAAACGAACAAACAAACAAACAAACAAAAAGAAGTAGAAATACTAGATCACATGGAAATTCTGTTTAATGGTTTGTGTGTGTGTGTGTATGTGTGTGTGTGTGTGTGTGTGTGTGTAGGCCAGAGCTGTCAAACTTGGGTATCATTTTTTGTCCATCTTGGTTTGGTTTGGTTTGGTTTGGTTTTTCAAGACAGGGTTTCTCTGTGTAGCCCTGGCACTGACTTTGTGACCAGGCTGGCCTTGAACTCACAGAGATTCTCTTCCTTCTGCTTCCTGAGTGCTGGGATTAAAAGCATGTGCCACCACCACCACCCGGCTCCCACTTTGGTTTTTTATATAGAGTCTCTCACTAGCCTGGAGCTTATAAAATAAGTAAGGCTCACACTGGAAATCAATATGTCGGTTTCTCAAAAAATAGGGAACCAATTTACCTCAAGTCCCAGCTATACCACTCTTGGGCATATACCCAAAGGATGCTCAATCATTCCACAAGGACATTTATTCAACTATGTTCATAGCAGCTTTATTTGTAGTAGTCAGAACCTGGAAACAACCCAGATGCCCCTCGACTGAAGAATGGATAAAGAAAATGTGGTACATTTACACAGTGGAGTATTACCCAACTGTTAAAAACAGTGACATCAGGAAATTTGAAGGCAAATGGATGGAACTAGAAAAGATCATCCTGAGTGAGGTAACCCAGACCCAGAAGGACAAACATAGTATGTACTCACTCATAAGTTGATATTAACTATAAAGTAAAGGCTATCCATGCTATAATCCACAGATCCAGAGAGGCTAGGTAACAAGGAGGGCCCAAGGGGAGAGGCATGGATCTCTCTGGGAGGAGAAATAGATGAGATCTCCTGGGTGGACTGGGAGCAGGTGGGGATGGGAACCTGAGGATCAGGTTGGGGATGGATGGAGGGGGAGAGTTCTGAAAGAGATGACAGGAAAGGGGGCGTTTTGGGGTCGGATAGAACCCTGATGCAAGGGAAACTCCCACAAATCTACAAGGATGACCTCAGCTAAGACTCCTAGCAATAGTGGATAACCTAGCCTGACCTGGCCTTCTCCTCTGATCAGATTGGTGCCTACCCCAACTGTCACCAGAGAGCCTTCATCCAGCAACTGATGGAAACAGATGCAGAGACCCACAGCCAAACATTACGCCGAGCTTGGGGAACCCTGTGGAAGAGGGGGAAGAAGGATTGTAGGAGCCAAAGCAGTCAAGGACATCAAAAGAAAACCCACAGAAACAACTAGCCTGGCTAATAGGAACTCAGAGTCTGAACCAACAACCAGGGAGCCTACATGGGACCAATCTAGGCCCTCTACATGTATGTGACAGTTGTGTAGTTTGCTCTACTTATGGGACTCTTAATAATGGGAGCAGGGGCTGTCCCTAATGCTTTGGCTGGCTCTTGGGAACCTGTTCCTCATACTGGATTGCCTTGCCCAGCCTTAATACAAGGGGAGGAGCTTAGTATTACCACAACTTGATATGCCATGCTTTTCTTGATACCCATGGAAGGCCCGCCCCTTTCTGAACAGAAACAGAAGAGGAGTGGATTGAAGGGAGGTGGAGGAGAGGTGGGGAGAGGCAATGGGAGGAGAGAAGGGAGGGGAAACTGCCATCTGGGTGTAAAATAAATAAATAAATGTATGTAAAAACATGCAAAAGAAAAAAAGCAGTACACAAGAGCAAAGGTGTATTTTATCATGTAGGTCTCAGTCCATCATTGCGGGAAGTCAAGGTGGGAACTCAGAGCACCTTGAAGGAGGAACCACGGAGGTGTGCTACATGGAGGAACAGGGTTTGCTGGCTCAGTCTTTGACTTGCTCAGTGGCTCATGCTTAGCTTCTACAGGCTAAGACCACTTGCTCAGGGATGATGCTGCCCACAGTGAACTGAGCCTTCCTGTATAATTAGTAATAAAGACAATGTGGAAACTTAATGTAGTAGAAACTCCCAGGATTCTACAAGGGTGGCCCTAGTGAGTGGCCAACCAATGACTGGTCTAATGTGAGGCCCACACCACAAGAGGGACCCATTCAGGACAATGCTGTGGAGACTTGTACACTGTAAAGATAGATATGTCACTCAAATTGGTTTAATAAAAGCTTATTGGCCAGTGGCCAGGCAGGAAGTATAGGCAGGACAGCCAAACTAGAATAATGATGGGAAGAAGAAGGGCAGAGTCAGAGGAGACACCAGCCAGCTGCAGAGGAAGCAAGACATGTAGAAAATGAGATAACAAGCCATGAGCCATGTGGCAAAGCATAGGTAAGAAATGTGGGTTAATTTAAATGTAAAAGTTAGTAACAAGCCTGAGCTATTGGCTGATCATTTATAATTTATATAAAGTCTCTGAGTCAGTTATTTGGGAAGCAGCTGCCAGTTATTTGAGAGCAGGGAGTTGGGACAGGAGAACTCCGCCTACAGGATAAGGACTGGATGACCAGGAACTGGAGGCTAGATACCCCAGAGACCTAGGATTGAAAAAAAAATCAATGAAATGATTCCTGAAAATATTCTGCTATAATCATAGGTCAGTGCCTAGCCCAATCATCATCAAAGAGGCTTCCTCTGGCAGTTGATGGAAGCAGATGCAGAGACCCACAGCCAAACACGGGTCTCTCCCCATTGAGCTGGGGGAAGAAAGGGAGGAAGAATTGTAGTATGCTGTCGGATATTTTTCTGTATGCTGTGGATGTGTTGCTCTGATTAGTTAATAAATACAGCCGTTTGACCTATGGCAAGTCAATTTGGAGGAAGGTGGGAAATCTAAGCAGAGAGACAAGAAGGCTGGCAGAGATGCCAGCCGCCACCAAAGGAGAAGCAACATGCCAACAGACCAGTAAAGCCATGGAACATGTGGCAAAACATAGATTAATAGAAATGGGTTAACTTAAAATATAAGAGCTAGCTAGCTAGAAGCCTGCCATAGACCATACAGTTTGTAAGTAATATAAGCCTCTGTGTGTTTAATTGGGTCTGAGTGGCTGCAGGACTGGACAGGACACAGGAAAACTTCAGACTACAGTAGGAGCCAGATAGGTCAAGGACACCAAGAGAACACAGCCCACAGAATCAACTAAGCAGGGCTCATAGGGCTCACAAAGACAGAATCTGCAATCACAGAGCCTGCAGGAGTCTGTACTAGGTCATGTTTGGTTGATATATCCCTGAGAGGCATGCCTTTTCTAATGGGAAAAGGAGGAGTGGGTCTGGGAGAGAGGGGAGGTGAGGAGGAGTGGGAGGAGTGGAGGGAGGAGAAACTGGGGTCAGGATGTATTGTATGAGAAGGATTTTTTAAAAGTTTGCATACACACAAAAAAATAAAATAAGCAAAGCTGGCCAGCCAGAGAGCTTCAGGGATCTGTCTGTGCCTCCCAGCATGGGGATCACAAGGGAACTCACCATACCTGGATTTTTATTTGAGATCTTCATATCTGCACAGCAAGTCTCTCCTACTGTTTGTTTGTTTGTTTGTTTGTTTGTTTGTTTGTTTGTTTTCGAGACCAAGGCTCATATAGCCTAGGACTGCCTCACACTCACTATAGATCCAATAGAGACCTAGAACTTTGGACCCTCTTGGTTCCATTTCCCAAGTGTTGGATATAGGCATGTGCCACCATGACAAATTTTATGAAGTGCTGGGAGTCAAATTCATGTATTCATGCATGTTAGATGAGCACTCTACCAAGCCACAACCCTAGCACTTGTAAAAGTTCTTTTAAAATGTGTATGTGTATGGGTATGTGTATGTGTGTGTGTATGTGTGCCTGCGTGAGTTTATATGCACCATGTGTATTCAGGTACCTATGGAGGCCAGAGGGTGTTGGATCCATGGGAACTGGAGTTACTCACGGTTGTGAACCACCACATGGATGGGAACTGAACAACGTCCTCTGCAAGAACAATACGTGTTCTTTTTTTTTTTTAACATTTTAAAAAATTATTTCTTTGGGAATTTTACATCATGTACCCCAATCCCACTCATTCCCCAGTCCTTCCATGTCCACCCTCCACCCTTGAGGCCTCCCCCCAAAAAGTAAATTTTAAAAAAAATTAAAAACACTTCACTCCTCCATCTTTCCAGCCTCTCCATCACCTTCCATTCGTCTTGGTGGCCTTGGGAGCTGCGGTGTGTCACGCAGTACACCCCTTTGTTCCAACAGCTTTACTTGCAAATGTTCATGGCAAGGAATTGTTCATCTGGTTCAAGGCCTCTGGCTTCTGGTGCACCATCAATACTGGACCCTTACTGAAACTTCTCTCAGATATCCTGCTGTTCCCCTGAGTCATGGAGATTCTGTTGCTATGGTTCTGCAGGACCAATCTCTTCATGTGCTTCAGCAGGTCATAGATGAGGTAGATGTTGGGAAGTGCCAACTCAAAGCTCTGGATGTGGGCCTGGGTGGTATCTGAGTTGGTCAGTCTGGGCCTCCAATGGGACAGCCCCCCCTCGCTTAGGGAGGATCAGGGACAGCTCTCTCCCATGGCCCCAGATGGTAACATCATCTCAGATCCCTGCTTCAGTAAGGTCACAGACACAGACATGGTCATTGGTCACAGCTCAGGCCCAGATGTCACCATGGTCTCAGGTGGCAGCACAGACTACTCAGATTGGTATGGCCTCAGTGGCAGCATGGCCTTCAGACATCAACACAGCCTCAGGTGGTGGCCCAGACTCTGGGGTATCTGTCTGGCCTTTTGTGGTAATGGAACATGGGTGTCAACACAAACCGTAGCTGGATTCCTGCTGAGTAAACCCACACACACGTGCCGTGACAAACAGTGACAACAAACCCCCAGCTGCAGTAGGGCAATGGACCCAGACATGGCCCTTGGTGGCAGCACAGGCCCAGATGTCACATGCCACCCATATCAGCCTGTTCTTCACCACTGTCTTGTCTTCAGTTCTGCTTCTCTCCACAGTGCGCAGACTGCTCAGCTTCCCCTTCCCTCCTATTTCTCCACCACATATCTGGTCATCACAGTGGCGCCTGCCTGCCTGGGCCTGTTGCAATAAGTATTCTTAATTGCTGAGCCATCTCTCTAGCCTCAGTAAAAACACTTTTAAAAATAAAGTATATTTTGTGATAGAATTGTAGCTCAGGCTGGCCTTGATTTCCCCAAGTAGCTGAGAATGATTTTGAACTTTGAATCCTCCTGCCTCCACTTCCTGAGTGCTGTGGGATGTTCTGTATGTTAAATGTGTTGCTCTGATTGGTTAATAAATAAAACACTGATTGGCCAGTAGCCAGACAGGAAGTATAGGCAGGACAAGGAGAGAGGAGAATTCTGGGAAGTGGAAGGCTGAGACACAGAGACACTGCCAGCCTCTGCCATGACAAGCGAGATGTAACGGTAAGCCATGAGCCACATGGCAACTTATAGACTAATAGAAATGGGTTAACTTAAGATATAAGAACAGCTAGCTAGAAGCCTGCCATGACCATACAGTTTATAAGTAATATAAGTCTCTGTGTGTTTACTCGGTTGGGTCTGAGCAGCTGCAGGACTGGCGGGTGAGAGAGATTTGTCCTGTGGACCACGACCAGAAAAACTCCAGCTACACCTGAGTGTTGGGGTTAGAAGCACATTTGATTATTCCTGGTTTATTGGTACTGGGATTGAATCCTGGATTCCAGTAGACAGGCCATTTACCAGCTGAGCTATGTTTGCAGCGCCCCACCCCCTCCCCTCCTCACCCCACACCAAAGCAGAAAATGTTAAGTTTAAAACCCTGGTTGCTGACACTTACTTTGAGCTCAATATGTAGCTCAGGCTGGCCCTTTCTGTGTGATCCTCCTAACTGCCAGGATTATAGAAATCCACCACCATTCCTGGCTTCATAATTTTTTGAACATTTTAACTTATTATTTTTATGTGTATGGATGTTTTGCCTGCATTATATCTTAGTTTGAGGCCAGCCTGGTCTACGTTATAAATTGCAGGCCACATAATACAGAATAATAATTTAAAATAGGAAGTTGGGGCTGGAGAGATGGCTCAGAGGTTAAGAGCACTGACTGCTCTTCCAGAGGTCCTGAGTTCAATTCCCAGCAACCACATGGTGGCTCACAACCACCTGTAATGAGATCTGGCACCCTCTTCTGTATACATAATAAATAAATAAATCTTTAAAAAAAATAGAAAGTTGATTTGTTTTGGGAGAGCATCTTACTGGGTAGTCCTGACACTCCTAGAACTTGCTGTGTGGACCAGGCTGGCTTTGATTTTCAACACTTGCCTTTTGAGTACTGGGATTTAGGTGTGGGGGACAGGCTCTTCTTGGACAGGATCTTGGCTGGCTTGGAACTTGCTGTGTGCTGAAAGTCAAGAAGCCTGTGTTGTGTCCTAAAAGTGCATTAAAAAAAGATGAGACAATTGTAGCTACTACCTTGCTCAGAATTATCTGAATTGGTTGAAATTTTTGTTAGGTCTGGCTACATATTTCTCAGAATGCCTTGGTCTTAATAGGGGTGACAGAGTTGATTGTTTTCCATTTTAGCTGCATCCCCAGCACTTTTGTGTGTGATTCTTTCTACATTCGGTGCCCCTTCAATATGTTGCTATGTCAAAGACGAAAAGAGGAATTGTATTAACGTTAATTTCTGCACTGGGATTTTGTTAAGTCTGTACAATTTTTAAGAGGCTATGCAATAAGGCAAATTGAGAAACTTTTATTTTTAAAAATACATGTGTGCACGTGTGAGTAAATGTGCCATGGCACACATAGAGGCCAGAGTACAACTTTGTGGTGTCAGCCCTCCCCATCCCCCTTTATGGGTCTGGGGACCAAACTCAGTCCTCAGGGTTGCAGTCAGATGCCCTCACCAAACACCAAGCCATCTAGCTGCCTCTCTGGAGAAGCTGTTGCATGACTCTTCCTAAAGAATCTTGAAATCAACTGAAGCTGCACTTTGTTTGTAGCAGATTTTCGGTTGACATGGCTGATCCCTTCTGCTAATATTGAAAAATGCTGCTGCTTATGAAGAGCAGCTTCAATGGAGACTGTCACCGACTAATCTTCATTTCTGCAGACTGCTTTTAATGGACAGGTTGAAAGTATTCAGTTCATTTTCATTTGTGATTGCATCTTATTTCTGCAGTTGACTACAGACAGTGTTTCATCTAAATCTGGTAAGGTTGTCACAGAAGTGATCTAAGCCTTGGTTCTGTCACCTGTTTACCCAAAACTTCAGTCTACTCAGAGACTTTTAGGAAGTCTGAGTGCTATGTTCCTGTCGAGTTTGCTTTTTGGCTAATTTGTTTGTTTGTTTGTTCATAGGTCTCTCTATGCAGCCCCGACTGGCCTGGAACTCAATGTGTAGACCAAGTTTGTCCTGAACTCACAGCCATCCTCCTGCCTCTCTCTCCAGACCTGGCCTCTAATGGTGGCTTTGCTCCTCCCACTTGAAGTTTAGCCTCTCTTCTTGTTGTGCTCAGAACTCAAAGCATTTTTCTCTCTTTAGGTTCATTTAGTTTTTACTATATTTATTTTGTATTACAACATAAAATTCAACCTTAAGGATTACTTTGCATTTTTCTACGGTATTTGCTGACTAACTTTATTCTTAAAATAGGCAAATACTAAAACTAAAAACTAAAAAAGCATTGCACTTAATACTATTTTTATTAAGTTTACTTTGGACACAAAAGTCAGACAGAGGAAACCCTGTATAGGAGCTGTGCATTTACTGACTCCGGGCTTCTGTGAACAACCTCCAACCTTCTGCACTGTGACATTCTTTTTTCTGTCACGGGAGATAATTCATTAGACGAGCAGGTGGGTGATGGCAACTTTTCAATGTTCAAACTGTGACAGCTCCATCTCTATAGGGCCGGTCACATCGCTACGATCGAGTATTTTGGGTCCCAGTATGCCGATGAGGAGAGCTCCATTTGGAGCTGTGATCAGGATGGCTAGAAAGGCTACTGTCATCACATCCTTCGAATATGCTTCCAAGTGGGGTGCCATGTCCCTTGCTTTCTCTAGAGCCAGAGGACCTAAGACAGCCTACAGTAAGGGAAGACACAGGGCAAAGGAAAAATGTTACTTAGAGTTAACATATGATAAACATAAATGGCTCTGTTATAAAAGCACACACAAGCAAACTGAGTGATAAAGTACTAGAGAGAAAAGACCAAATATGGAGTAATTTCTATCATTTAATCATTAATTGTATATTTTCTAGCAAATATACCTGGAAGAAAACAACCTGGACAAATCAAAGGGTAGACATTTGGGGGCCAATTGTGTACTCCTCTCCCCGTGGAATTCCCACCTCAGCACCGCTTTCGTGTGCTCACACTGTTCCTGGAACTTAGGGCTTATAAGTGGACCAGTATGGCTTACATGTTTTTGTCAAATGCCACTAGGTTCATATCTGCAACAAGACAGCACAAACACAGATGTCCCCAGGGTGTGTGCTCCTCCCACTGTCCCTCCTGTGTGGGATGATCTGGCAAACTGCCTTTGAATTCTGTTCTTGCCCAATCAGGTGAGTGACCCCTTAAGCAGGGACTCCAGGGCATTGACCTAACCACTTGTCTGCACCACCACCTCACTGGATGGTTCTGACAATGAAGCAGGAGACTACAAAGAGTGCCTACCACACAGTAAGGGTTCAGATCTTGTAGTTTCTCTCTTCTTTCCCCTGAGGAGATACATTCTTTTAAATTCCTACTGAGTCAGAAAGGTGCCCATGCCTCCCACTCACAACCCCCAGCTAGTTATCTTTGATCATTTATTTACTTATTTTCTTTTGTTTTTGAGATAAGGTCTCACTGTACAGCCCATGTCTACCTCCTGAGTACTAGAATTACAGGCTAATTACAGCTACTGTGACTGGTTTATATTTTTTTTATTTATTGTCTTTATTTTTATGTCTTATTTACATATACAAATCTAGGCAAGAAACTGCCTTAAAATTTCCAGGAATTAAATATCAGTACACATCATCTATGGAACTGTACAGTAATGGCATAATGGTAGAAATGTTACTACTCATGTGGGACATTATGGCAAAAGAAACCCCCTCCATTGGAGATCAATCAGTAAGGGTTTTTTTAATGATAACTTTTAAACTGTTTTTATTTTATGTGAATGAGTGCTTGCTTGCATGTGTGTATGCATAACATATGCAGAGGCACCCTCAGAGGCTGGAAGAGGACATTGATTTCCTGGAACTGGAACAAACGGTTGTGAGCCAGTGTGTAGGTACTGGGACCTGAACCCAGGCCTTTGTGAGAGCACTGAGTCCTCTTAACCAATGAACTATATCTCTCCAGCCCCATGTAATAACTTTTTACTGAACATAAGCCAGTGTGCTAGATGCCAGGGAGAAAAGAATCAGACAGAAAACAGGTTCTAAAGAATACTAAAATCTATATGAGGTTTTGAACATAAGAGAACTGCCAAAAACGTTAAGAGATGATGATAGTAACAATAATAATATTTTCACAGTTACGTAGCGTTTGTCATGAAGTAAGTGCCATTCTTAAAGCTTTACATGTATTAACTCATTTACTCCTTTGACAAACTTGCCTCATGGGAACTACTATTAGAAGGTAAATATCCTCACTAAACATTGGAGATTTAGTTATCGTTTCATTGGAAAATTCAAACAGCAAGCTGAGTTTACATCTGTGAACATCTTTGTGATCTTCTACCATTTCCCTCTAATTTTCACCAGAATCTCTAACTAAAGGCATGAAAGTCTAAAGCTTAGTGTCCTTGTCTGATTTCCACTGCTGTGATAAACACCATGACCAAAACCAATCTGACAAGAAAAAGGTTTATTCTATTTACAGCTGTCATCCATCATGAAGAGGAGTCAGGACAGGAACTCATGGCAGGAACCTGGAGGCAGGAACCGAGACAGAGACCAGGGGAGAACCTGGCTTGCTGACCTGCTTTCTGGCTCACAGTCAGCCACTTTTCTTATATAACTCTGGCCAACCTGCCTAGAGATGGTGCTACCTCTGGTCAGTTAAGCCTTCTCACCCCAGTTAGTAATCAAGAAAATGCCTCACAAACATGGCCACAAGCCAATCCAATCAAGGCAATTCTGGCCTGCAGCCCCTTCTTCCCAGGTGATTCTTGGTTTATGTCAAGATGACAGCTGAGGTTGACATTTCACACTGTCAACTTTGACACACAAACACATCACTTTAATCCATAATTTTTCCTTCTTGCTTGTCCCCAATATCTCTTATTAACATCATAGTATAAAATATAATTTTAAAAGTCCCACAGTCTTTAAAAAAATTCAATACTTCAAAAGTCCAGTGTCTCATAACTCCAATTCCAGGGGATCCAACATGCTCTTCTGGCCTCTGCAGATACTAGGCATGCATGTAGTGCACACACATACATGCAGGCAAAACATTCATACACATAAAATTAAAATAAATCTAAAAAAAAGTTATATACTTGCTTATTCCAAAAAGTAAGAACCAAGGTACAGTTACAATCAGATCAAAGCAAAGCCAAAGTCCATCAGTGTAAATCCTGTTTTGTAGTTCCAACATCACAGACTCACTCATGATCTTTTCATCTAAAGGGCTTGGGTGGCCTCACCTCTATAGTACACACAGCTTGCCCAGTAGGCTCAGGCTGGCTCCATTCCAGAACTCTCCACCCCACAACTGCCACTGTCTTTGGGTCATGTCCCACAGCTCCAGCATCTCAAACATCCTGGGGTCTCTTCTGCAACTGAGGCTACACCTTCACTAATGGCCTCTCCTGGTTTCTTCGGGGACTCAGAACCTGTTGCATGATGCCACACCTCACTTTGTCTCCATGACCTCTTCAATCCTGCATCTTTCAGGTGCAAAAACCAGTATCACACAGGAGACTCTTAAACTTTACCAAGGTTGGCTGCCAAATTGAGATGCAGTTTGCACCACCACCACCACCACAGGATGACTATAAGGAACTCCTTCCAAGAATTCCACTTCAATAATACCAGTCTCTTATCAATCACAGCTGATTCTTCAGTCCCAGCTGACCCATCCTTTGTCCCAGTAAAGCACACAAGGTTTCACTTCCACAAATTCTTAATTCAAACATAGCATATTAACAGTGCTGACAGACTCTCTGAAGGACTCTCAGAGTTCCCTCTGAAACTTTACAGACTGGGCCTCCATCATCTAAATCTCTTTCAGCGTTCTTATCTTCCAAGTGCTCAACAGACTTTCCAATCCAAAGTCCAACACCACCACACACCACACTTCTGGTACCAACTACTGTCATGATTTTCTGCCTGTTGCTGTGACAAACACCTTGTCAAAATCAACTTGGAGAGAAAAAGGACTATTCCATCTTACAGTTTATGGTCCATCATTGAGAGAAGCCATGGCAGGAACCTGAGGCAGGAGCTGATGTCGAGTCCATGGAGGGGTGCTGCTTACTGGCTTGTTTTCTGGCTCGTGTCCTTTCTTAGCTAGCCCAGGCCAACCTGCCTAGGGACAGTCCACCCACAGTGGGCTAGGCGTCCTATATCAATTAGCAATGGAGAAAGTGCCTCACAGACATGGCCCCACAGACAAGTCAATATGATCACGGCAACCCTTAAGTTGAGATTCCTTCTTCCAGGGTGACTCTAGGTTTGTGTCAAGACGACAGCTGAAGCTGACTATGATGCTCAGGGGTCACAGACACTATTTCAGCAGCAGAAAAGAGAAGAATGGGAAGAAATGTTAAATTTTTTGTTCTAACTCATATATGGGACACAGGGTTCTTCTTGCATAGAAAATGTTGGCTGGTGGTATAGTTAAGTGGTAGAGCACTAGCCTACTATGTGCAAGATCTTGAGTTTGGGGGAAAAAGTTTCTATATGTCTTTCCAGTTCTTGATGTTTGTACAGAATACATCTTAGCTTGGATGCTAGGGAAAAGGGACAAGAGGAAGCAGAGTAAAGCAGCTTGGGTAGTGGGCTTTCTTCATATCTGCTTGGTTTTCATTCTGCTTTAGGAAATGATGGATAAACCAAAACACAAGTGTATTACTGGAAGAAGGGGTAACAGACAGACAGATGGAGATTCTTCTTATAGATCTATTGTTTGCCACCCAAAAAACATGTTATTCTATGACTTGAAGGTAAGACAAAATAACTATAATATTGCTCATGGAACACCACTGTATACCAGAAATTGTACTGAGAGCTTTATAGGGATTATTCATCCAACTTCACACCACCACCATTCAGTAGATATGGTCATAGATCCTTATATAAAAGGAGGCATTCAATGAGCCAAGAGACAAAGAAGTAACTACCTAAAGGCCTAGGTAAGCAACATAGTATTCAAAAGCAACAATCTGGCCTTAAAGGCTTGTGGTTCTAACCCTATAGAGAATTTTGTTTTATAGAAATGTACAAACTTCTATTTTGTAACCGCAAAATAGAGGGGAAAAAATCTCAGGAAAGCAAGGTTTTATGCTGCCATCAAACGTTAACAGTTGAACAGTAAGTAGCAATACCTTCTAAAAGAAGGAAAGTATTATAGAATTAGGATAAAACTACAAAGACCTCATTAATTCAATCATTTATTTGTGTAGGTATGCAGGACATGTTTACCTTTGTCCTAGCTAGTTTTTCTGTGTTTGTTGGTTGGTTTGTTTTGTATTTTGTCAATCTGACACAAATTAGAGTTATCTGGGGAGAGGAACTGCCATTGAGAAAATGTCTCCATCAGATTGCCTATAGGCAACTCCGTAGCATTTTCTTTTTCTTTTCTTTTCTTTTTTTTTTTTTTTTTTTTTTTTTT